>CALSBZ010019293.1:0-16023 GCA_943591055.1 Gobionotothen gibberifrons
GTGTGTGTGTGTGTGTGTGTGTGTGTGTGTGTGTGTGTGTGTGTGTGTGTGTGTGTTAGCATATCCACACACTCCTCCTGCATACAGCCTCTGGGATAAGCTCCTGACACCATGACTGTGCACGCTAACAAAAAAATGGTATGGTATCAAATGCTAAAGCCAAAGAAGCCCAAATCAGATGTTACATAACATTAACAGAAAGAACCATCATTCTGTTAAACTTGTTTTGTCACAATGACCTTGATAATTCCTCCAATATTTTCCACACCCTGCTTTCCTTTCTAAACCCAGTCCAGTCTAATCTTTTTTTCTGCAGACCAGCTGAATTTTCTAACCTCTCCCAACTGCCGAGAAACATCATTATAAAATAAATCTCTCCCAGACGGTTTAAAAAGTCCATAAACAGACTTGTGGAGGAATCAGAAATATCCACAGACTCTTAATCCCATTTTAAGACATGGTTGGGATTAAAAGTTGTTTCCAGTCATACTCGTAAAGCACCCCTCACTTAATGAGGTTTCAACATTTGCATAATGTTGATGACATGGTTAATTAACACGGATTCTGTTATAGAAAATAATCTGCAGTGTTTTATTATTAATGTTTTTGAGTTTGATGCAACCTTAGTCATTCATTGGAGCATGCTTGTGCTTTTAAAGGAGTGTGATGAAATGTAATGTTCACTATCTAATTCTCCATCTCCAGGGGAGGAGACACGGTTATATTTTATGAAATGTTCACGCTCTGTTTCTCCGTCCTCTGGCTAAACGCAGAGCGAGATAAACACAGGATTTAATTTATTAAACTGATTTAATAATTACCTAAATATATCTGATAACCTGATGTGTGACACCGTTTAATATTGTGTTTCTGCTCCGGTTGGTTAGGTATGTCTTATTGTTGTTTTTATTTTAAGTGGAGCCATGAAAAATGAGAATTGCCTCAGGAATTCACCACATCCATATAACTAGTCAAGATGACCCTACAGCCCGTGCCGACTGGAGTCAATTAGGTACTTTTCCCACTACATTGACTACAAAGTCTTTGAAGATCTGGAAAGATTCACCAAAAACCAAACTAGTTTTTTAGTGACCAAATAAACAGCAATGTTCAGATCAATTACTTATTTATGTTTTAAATAAAGCTGAATGTATTCTTGTATTAATATCACTCTATAACCATAATACGTTACATAGTCTATCTGTTAATTTTGGCTGTCTTTTCAAACTAATATGGTCCCGACGTCCTCTACAGTGGACATACTGTAACATTTAAAAATTTAATTTAATTTAAAAAGTCTAAATTGCAAGATTTTTTTTCAACCCTAAATAAGTAGGAAATCACAAAAAAAGGAAATTGGAAGACACTTTTTTTCCTCGGGTCCCATCGGATAGGAAAATACTCAAAACTAAAGATTGAGACCATAACTGATGAGGTAATACATCAAGTGTGAAGTCGGGTAATCTTTTCATAGACTTCTATATAATCAGTCCCTTTTGAAGTGGAGTCATCAAGTCATAGATCTCACAGGCATTAGTTTATTAGATTGAATTAATAATTACCTAAATATATCTGATAACCTGATGTGTGACACAGTTTAATATCGTGTTTCTGTTCTGGTTCGTTAGGTAACAATGAATAGCATTTCTAGTCCAGACACGCTGTATAATTTGTTAATCTTAATAGTATGTTTTGTTATGGCTCGTGATGGCTTTAGGAAATGGTGCATTTGTTTGGGATTGTTGGGATTAATTCACATTTTGAGCTGATTATGCGTAGCAGCAGGATGTGGTAGTTATTGAGTCAAAATATACTTCACTGTGTGTTTTCAAGCTGTTAGTTTAGTCCCAAACTCAACAAGATAAATGAAAAACAACAAAACAATAAAAAAAGGATGACATAACTGTAAGGGAAACTTCTGCAGCAATGGAGAGTCAGGACTCAGAGAGACACAAGGAGAGTTGGAGCTTTGATGTCAAACACTGATAGTTTATTCACAAGTATACGGCCGGAGAATTCATATCACAAGTCACAGCAGCCAAAGCTTCTGACTGCACGGGTGGGTTGCCATGCCAATTCTGATCAGTATCTCTCTCGATAGACCTTTTAACTAGTTTACAGAGAGTCAAATCCACATATTGGGGATGGGCATCAACACCTGGAGACTGTCTCTGACATCCGTGGTGCTTAGAAGCCAGCGTTCTCACATTCGTAAAACTCCTTACGTCCGCCAGATCAAGCCATAAAACGTATATTATCAACATACGACTACATTATCACGTTCCTTACGGGAGATAAGGAGCAGGGCTGATCGTAAACGTCAACACACAGAAAAGGTTAAATTCTAGGAGTGAAAACAGAATTATTCCCTCACAATAACCACAATAATTATGCCCTGCTTTATGGTCTATTTAACTCTAAATGGGATCCTAATTTACTAAATGAACATCATGCTGTTTGGAAGAAGTCTGGAGACTATGGGTTGAGACCATCAACTCATCAGAAACATTTTTACTGAGCTAATAAATGTTGGAGAAGTCGGCTCATTTGCACTTCTACACAATCCTTAAGATCAAAATGGGACCATCATTTCCTAAATAAACTTCATGATGTATTTAAGAAGACTTGAAATGATAGATTCAATCCATAAACTCATCCAAAAATGTTTAACGAATAAATAAATCAAAAGTGACATAGGGTTATTTTCTCATAGACTTCTATTCAATCTGTAGCGTCCCCAGCTGAATAATGGTCATACTCTCGCACTGATGGTATCCTTTTATTGTACACCCTTGCATGTATACATTAAGTGTCAAGTACCAACGTAAGAGCTAAGAAAAGAAAGAAAACACAATAATTAGCCACCATCTCACAGATAAAACATCTCCATTCCTTGCATTTATAAACATTACATTTCTAATACAAACTAAATAATGCAATTATAGCTCACTACTGCCCCCTAACTAACAGAGCAGAACACATGTAGGCTAATAGATGAGAGTAACAAATGCGTCACTTCCGGGCAAAAATAACGGCTCCGCCCACTTTTGGGGGAAAACAACGCTGTCAGTTGAACGGCGGTCAATACAAATTCTGAAGTTTTTGCCAATCCGATCAGAAATGTAAGAAAACCGGAGATTTTTGGATCTTCAAAGAGCCCGATTCCAATGGCCAGACAGGCAAACAATTACATTAAGCCATTAGAAATCGACGTTCGGGCTCGATATATGGTTAAATATAGCAGTAGGCTATCGATTTTCATAGATGAGAGTAACATCTACGTGACTTTACGGCCCCGCCCACTTTTGGGGGAAACAACGGCTGTCATTTGAATGGCGATCGAGCCTGAAGCCTCAGAGCTCTTCTGTTACTGTCCTTTCTTCTTAGAGGAAGTACAGAAACACGTAACTCTGGATTTGGAGCAATAAACGACACAGCAGCTTTTTGGCATGATACAACTATTATTTTCCGCCTCGCTCTCGAGAGTAACAGCTGGAGAAATGACGGCCCCGCCTGCTGCTTTTAATTTAACCAGCTTTTAATTTAACTCGTCGTTTTCCAATGATTACATGTAAAATTTTGCCTGTCTGGCCATCATAATCGGGCTCTTTGAAGATCCAAAAATCTCCGGTTTTCTTACATTTCTGATCGGATTGGCAAAAACTTCAGAATTTGTATTAACCGCCGTTCAACTGACAGCTTTGTTTTCCCCCAAAAGTGGGCGGAGACGTAATTTTCTCCCGGAAGTGACGTAGGTGTTACTCTCATCTATATAGCACTTTTGCTAATTCAAAAGCATGGACTTAAAACTCTGCAAAACTACGACATAACACCACATAATATCAATACACATATTAATAAATAATAAAAAACCTTGTGCCCCTGTCAGCCAGGTGCTACAAACCCAACGTAACTAATTATTTGATGTTAATTTCTCCGTTATTCATCCGTCATTACACGTGTTTACACTCCTTCGTTCTCTATTCACTTCCGGCAAAAGTCCCTTCAAAATAAAAGTCCGGATCTTATAACTATCAAAATAAAAGTACAAAACTAAAACGTTACCACAGGGAAACATCGGCACACAAATATAACCACCTCTACAAAAGGTTAAACATATTAAAGGTCATTTACACAATCCATAAAGAATTCATATTTTCCAAACAAAAGGGTCGAAATGTTTTATGCTGTATTTAATAAGACTTGAAACCAGATAAACTCATCTGGAACATTTTGTATCAGGGAATAACTGAAGGCAGAATTAGGGTCATAGACTTCTATACAATCTAATTGCTTATTTAATTAGAAATAATGCAGATTTAAGATATCACTGTTCAGTCCCAGATGTTGGTTTTACATAATCACTCTGACAGCACTTCTCTCCATTACCATACGGAGCTCATCTCCATGTTGTTCACTGAAGCCTGAGAAACACGCAACACTTTGCCATCATGTGTTCACGCTCGTAACAGAAATGTGAAGCTAGTAAAAAGTTGTTTCCATCAACTGCATCAACAGATTCAGAAATAATTCAGTGTGAAGTTTGTAAAGAAGAAGGCTAAAGGAGAAGGAACATGATGTGTCACTTAATGAGAGGCTGACCAAGGACTTTTGAAGAAAACCTGTAAAAAAGTTATTTTGCAAAACTGACTTCAGAAAACCAGGAGGTAGAGAGAGTCCATATTTAAAGTTAGGGTAAGGTAGGATTCAGGGTTTTATCAAAAACATGACAACAGACAAGACCCTTAAAGGGGACCTATCATGCAAAATGCACTTTGTGATGTCTTGTATACAGATGTGTCCCCGGTGTGTCGGGGAATTCACGCAGCGTCAGAAAATAAAACCCTCTCTCTTTTCCTCCGTACCCAAATCTCTAAAAATGGGGGAACAACGGAGCTGATCCAGATTTGCGTCCGATATGACATAATATCTGAAATGTGGACCCACGACCCTATCAGCAAGTCGCTATCAGAAAACAATGTGCAACGTGTTTTGGACGTAATATGGTCTTTGTTTACATTAGCATCGCTAACACTCAGAGCTAACCTGTACTGGAGAGCATGTGTGTGAAGAAGCAGGAAATAAAAAGGAACTCACCTTGTGGTATAACCGGCAAGAGAGAAAGCCTTTGAGCTCCATACTGTTTCAGAAATAATCCTTGATATGGTTTGGAACATGATATGGTTTTTAATCACAGCAGCATTTAGCTTTATCTCTGTATAATTCTGAGCAGGCATTAGCTCCCCCTCCTCTTTTTTTATTTCTTCAAGCTAAGGACCCAAAATCAGCGTTTCTCTAACAGGGCTGGAATAGAGGGATATGAGGGATTTCTAAAATGCATGATCTGTTTGGTATGTTCAGCAAAACACATCATAGACATATTTTTTATATATTGTTATATATCTGAGACCCATAATATATGCCTAAAAATAGCATGATAGGGGACCTTTAAAGGGACAGTTAATGAGTTAGGGGTAGAAGTTCAAAATTAAACGTTTTCCCTTTACATTTGTTGCAGTCGATATAGTTTTTGTGTCAGTTGCAGAGTGTTGGAGTTATCGGCCAAAAATATGTCTACCTTCTTTACACTTCATTTTATCAAAGTGACTTAGATACAAACTCAACAACAGCAACAGAACATCCATAACATTCACCTGTTTGCAACTTACAAATTATGTATCACTTGTATAGACTCTTATGGCACTACTTCTATTCAATTTTATTATTATTTACTTGCACTATTATCTGTTTTATTGTGTTGCTCTGTTGGAGGAGCCTGTGACCTAAGATTTTCATCGACATAACTACACTGTAGCTATGGAGCTATGTGTTTAACGGGTGATTACGGTGAAGTAGAAACAGGTGGCTTTTCAGTCTGCGTTGAAGATATGTAGACTTTCTGCTGTCTTAATATCAAAGGAAAGCTTGTTCCACCAATTTGGAGCAAACATAGCAAAGAGGTATGACCTTGTTTTGTCATTTATTTTTACATATATGGTTGTAGTTAGGAATGAAAAGAAGTCCAAGTTGAAAACTGTTTTCAGTTTCCAAAGTTTTGAAGAAACATTGGAGATACTTGTAGACGAAAGGCTCACATCAACTAGCATTACATTTCAATCATGCATGCTTCAATCTGCACATTTATATGGTAGAAAGAAAATTGTTCCCACTTGAAACTACTCACAACAGGATCTGTGGACTACCTTGAAAAACTGGGCCCTCAATTCTGGAAATACACATTTATGTTGAGTGTTGAAAGTGTTTTTTTTCTGCGCTTTGAACACCACAAGCTGACTTCCATATTCAATTTCTTTGGAGAGAAGGGAGAGGTCAATAACAGAAAAATGTGGTCTTTCAATTCTGAGATACACTATCCATTTTAAGGTTAAAACCAGAGCATAACAATAACAATAACAATCTTAGATATGGAAAGTCGGTCCCTCCATTATCTGGAATACCTAATCCTTTTGCTGCTTAATGAGCTCTTCTTTTTCGATTTTTAAACTCTGCAACTTTCATCTCTGATCTTAAAAAAACGATTGTTCTCACTATATTCTCCTCTCCTTCCTCACTGCAGGTCAGTAGGGAAGGAATTACAGGGCATAATGGATTTGAAAGATGGTCATTACATACTGAAAGGGGACAAAAGCTTCCACTTGGCTTGGAGGAATAGTTGTACTGTACGTCCACATATTTGCTACGGCAGCATGAACAATTCCTCCATGGAGACTACCCGGTATTTCCAAAAGCCAATGAATATAAAGTTGAGATAAACTGCATACAATAATGTTCAGAGACCAAGTGATTATACTCTTCAAGAAAAGACTATTGTGTCTTTTCAAATGATTTAGCAGGGGTTGAATCAAGAGCCTTTAGATGTGCAAACTGTTGTTCTGACATGATAAATAATCGATTATAGAGCAATTGTAAAAGTTATCTGTCAAACGTTCTCTGCATTCAGGCTTTGAGTTTTTGAGAAGTAAACATTTTTGATTGGCTGTCCTTTTTAAACCATATGCTACTAAACTCTGCTAAATATTATCTGATGGAAGATTCCTATCCTCATGCTTTTGATTTATGTTAGTGCAAAGAGTGAGCCTATGGTTGAAGTACAAAAAAAAGATGCAAATGTCTGTATCTCTGGGTTCAAATACCTCTAAAAGTCTAAGAAAATGTCCCATTGGACTGAAAAGAAAAGGTAATTTCCCTGAATACAAACACAGGTTCATCCAAAGGCCCATTGCTATCCAATCAGAGGCATGGTCGCCCGGCTAATGCTCGTTTCCATGGTTGTTTGGATAGGAATAAGAACTAATTGGTCAGTGCGATGGCAAGAATGTTATGGTTATCCAATTAAGACAGAATGCAAAACTGTCTTTCTGGCTAAGTCATCGCTCCGAAATTCCAATAGTCCGTCAAAATGTCCCGTTAGACTGAAAGCCAATTTTCGGAAAGTCCATTAAATACACTTTGTGCTACTATTTTGAAGGCATGATCACCCTTCTCTCTGATTGGCTAGTACTTGTTTCCATCATTGGTTGGGTAGGTGTAAGATGGTAAGACTTTTTGGCGTAATGGTAAGAATATCATGGTTAATAAATCAAAGCTCATGGTTAAAGGAAAATGAACACAGAATGGGAACCAATGTCTTTCCTGGTACACTCATTGTTCCAAACTTTCAATATTATTGTCGTGGCGTTTTGATCCGTTTCTACTTTAATAGCCACTTTTCTCTAGCGGGGTTGTGGGTTATGACAAGCCTCTATTTGTTTTCAAACAAACTTTGCGGAGATCGTTGTAGCGTTGAATCACATCAGATATATTCTTTGATTAAGGCGGCATACAAACATGAAGATAAACTTCCTCGCTTCCAAGTAACTAAAAGTTCTCTGTATCAAAATAGAACATGGTCAAAAGACTATACCGCTTCCCGTCTAATCACACACTCAGCTGTGCCCCATTGTCATGCCATATATAGGCATTTATAAAATGGACAAGTCAAATCAAGCAATCTGATTGGTTCTTAGCCGTGATATAATGAGCGTATATCACGGGTAGAATTATAGTCAGTCACAACAAGTCAGTATCCCTCCGCGTCTGAGAAAAGCTACAACCGTTACATTACGTCCATTACGAAACTAACTAACTAACAAAGCTTAAGATGGAAACATTTAAGGGATAATGTGCAGCAAGGACTTATTGACCGTTGTAAAGGACGCTCACATCTGCAGAAAGAAGTCCGGTCGATTTAACTGTATACAGTTGGGCTGAAAAGCAAACTGCATGCAGTTTGCTTTTCAAACTGGGACAAGAAAACAGCGGAGAAGTAACGGGGCAGAAACCCTCCTTTTTACGCAATGATCCAGACATAGACATCAAAACATATTCAGTTGCCAGTTACTTTGGCATTAGGGCAGGGATATCTAGATACTTTCCAAGGTTTGACATAATGAATTGTGCTACTTTTAAAGCAAGCAACGATGTTTTCAAATCTGTAATAAAAAAGGTCCGCAAAAACGCTATCGAAGCAGTTCCTGCCATTGCTACGTAGTTCAAACGATAACAACGGACTATTTTTGATCTGCCTGTCGGGTGTTCTTTTACCCATAATGACCGCCCCGCTGAACATTATCCCTTACTTAACTTCGACCTCCGGGGTGTCCTTACTATGGAGGAGAGCTACTGGATTCCGAATCTCGGGGGCCGGAGAAAGTGGAGCAATATTCTCGCCATGCCAAGCAACAGCCTAGAACAACCTCAACCTATACAAGTAACCTCGTAAGCCATGCTACTGATGCTGGACAGGTTTTCAGTGGATGCACAATAAACGGCAACATACATACTGTATGAATGTAAATAAATAGCCAAATAATGGATCAACGCTCTCTGTCTAATATGTTCGCTAGCTGTTAGTGTTGTTGCATAGCAACCACCTCACATATGTTTTGTGCAGAAGGCAACGGAGGGACTATTTTATTTTGAACATCATTATGAGTAAGAATATCAATGTAATGCAACCAGAGACAGTGAATGGAGCGTCGTTCATTGTCAATCTGCATTCAAATATCCTCCTTTTTTGCAGGAAAATTGTGTTTTTTCAAAGCAATGGACTTTCAGAACAATGAATGTTGATTTTGAGGCAATCCTCAGACAAATGAACTTTCCATTCAATTGGACAGTTTTCTGGCTGATAGGGTTTAGTAACAATGAGCCATCAGAACAATTACATGCAACTTGTCTCTGTTGTGAACTAGATGTGTTGTTTGTGAATCCATCCAAACCCTGGTGCTATAACAGAGTCTGTTTTGGCCTCTTTTTCTTATTTTTTGCACTTTATTTTACCTATATTCTCCTTCCCACTCAGACCACTTACAGACACAGTGTATAATTAAAACCCATTTGAACTGTTCCACCCTTAAATGATGATCAGAAGGTAGAAATATGAAAAGACAAAGGGACACAAACACTAGAAAATACTAAAAGAAGTCTGTGGCATCTCGCAGTAATTGCAGTGTAATGCAGATAATAGACTGAAGTACAGGGACAGAGCTTTCATTGATTGGTTGATTGGCAGAAGATCAATCAGCTACTACACTCTTCTGTATAACGATCAATCATTTAGTCCTTTCCTCAAGAGGAAATGCCAAATAGTCTTTACCAGCTGTTTCAGAGTTTGGACAGACGACTCTTTACCGTTCCGTACGATAATAATGGATATCGGCTTTAGTTCGGACAAAACAATAATCTGAAGAATAATCCAGGCAACTGTGATGGACTCTTTTCTTTCGTCTTTCCAACTCGATCTCACTTTATTTTACAATCCACCCGTAAACAATGTTGTTTTTCCAGTGAAACAAACAGTCCTGATGCATCTGATAATATTCTTGAATACCCTCCTGAATCCATCTGTTTTGATATACCTTTGATTGGCTATGTTGTAGATCAAATGATCTTTTCTTTATTCTATATACACAACATCAATTGCATGTTTGTTTGTCCTGGGAAATCGAAACTCCTCTGTTGCTCTCCACAAGGTTCATAACATTTTCCCCATTTATCTTGGGTTTTCTATGGGAGTTTTTTCTTGTTTTGCTGCATAAGGCGCTGACGTACTATATGCTGTACACACATGACATGTTACTTATTAGATGCTTTTATCCAAAGCCCATTATTATTGGACCCCAACCTCCAGCCTCCCCAGTTGATACTCTGGGCTCCCTTAAAAAAAACATCCTCCCCTCTGTCAAGAACCTTGGAGTGACCTTCGATAGCACTTTTAAATTTGATAAGCAGGTCAGCAGCGTAGTTCAAACCTGCTTTTTTTAGATACGACTATTGGCTAAGACCAAGTAGTTTTTATCTTTTAAGGACTTGGAAAGGGTTATCAACGCCTTTGTTACCTCAAGGGTAACTGCAACGGTCTGTATGTGGGTATGGACCAGGCCTCAATCAGACGCCTGCAGCTAGTCAGACGCCTGCAGCTAGTGCAGAACGCCGCTGCACGTCTTCTTACTGGCCACAAAAAGCGTGACCACATCACCCAATTCTGGCCTCGCTGCACTGGCTTCCAATTCGGTTCCGAATTGATTTTAAACTCCTCTTATTTGTTTTTAAAGCACTAAATGGGCTGGCTCCGGCGTATATAGCCAAACTCCTCCATCGCTACACCCCAGCCAGAGCCTTAAGGTCTGCTGACCAGCTGAAGTAACCAACACTCTGCCCCTCCATGTGAGGTCGGCCCAGACCATGTTTTTTTTTTAATCAACCCTAAAGACTCACTTCTACTCTCTGGCCTTCTAGTCAGAGCGGAGCACGACTCCTGATATTTCCCTGTGTGTTATTTTGTATTTGTGCTGTTGTATTTGTTGTAAAGTGTTTTTATTGTAAAGCATTTTTATTGTATGTACAGCACTTTGGGCTCGACCAAAAATCGTTTTAAAATGTGCTTTATAAATAAAACTTGATTTGATTTGATTTGAAAGCGACTTACATACTCAATACTGTGGGCAATCCCCACAGGAGCAATTTGGGGTGAAGTGTCTCAGGGACACAACGACATGCTGACTGCAGTGGGGTTTGAACCTGTGACCCTCTGATCCCAACACCAAGGCTCTACCCACTGCGCCACACTGTGAATCTGACACTTACATCTGTTGGAGTTCATTTAAACTAACAATTTTCTTTTTCTATGTGGAACAAATCTGCTCAAATCATCAGTGTTTTAATCAGGATTTGAATCAATTCTGTCTAAGACAAACCTAATTTGTGATATTAGACGATAACAAAAAAAGTTGACTGATGGATCTTTGATAAAGACGAGCTACAGACGATCCAGTTATTTGGGTCTAATCTCCACCAGAGTAATGATGAATTACTGTGGCCTCTTTGGGCAATTTCCAATATTTCTCGGGTTCTGGTTCAGCCAGCGGATATTTAAACCAAGTCTTCCTCTTTTGTTGACTCTTCGTTGTTTACAGTCCGTTTATCAACTGGAGACTGGAGATGCGTTGATAGGGTTGAAGTTGGAGGCGACATCTCAGAGCGGATTGTATATCTTGGCCATCGATCTGAATAATAATTAGCTCAGTTGATATAACTCCAGCGTGTGTGTGTGTGTGTGTGTGTGTGTGTGTGTGTGTGTGTGTGTGTGGTGTTGATTAGAGCAGCAGGTGGTAGATTAGCAGAAGTGCTACAAGGACGTGTGTGTGTTTCTCTCTCTGTGTGTCTGTCAGTAAATACCTCAGAATCTTTTGTTCGTAGGGCAGAACACTTTTACAAGATAATGGAAGGCGTCCTTTTATGTGTGTGTGTGTTTGTCTCTCTTTTGTCATCTTTGCATACCTCAGTTTGTGAGTTAGTTTACCACAAAAGAAGACACTTGTCACATTTTAATTGGATGTTTGAGGAATACCATGAAACTTCATACTTTGACGGAGAAGTCATTGTTCTCCTGAAGAGAGATGTTATACACGCTGACAAATAATTGTATCTGCTATGATCATCCTGGGTGTATAATTTGATTAATTATAAGGTTGTTTTTCAGTCAGGGACAAATAACAAAGTGGCAGGATGTATTTAGTTCAAAGATTTTAATAACCGCTGTGTTTATCTACCTCGCAGTTTGACAGTCGGGGCCGACGTGCTGAGCGACTGGTGATCAATCCTCATCACACTTATTAAAAGGTCATCATCATCATCGTCTTTCGACTCCATTTCGAGCGATAGAACTACTAACAAAGAATTACTAACAGAGCACTTACATACTAATAAAGGACTGGCTTATCTATAAGCCAGTTGAGTAGCACTTGAAATGTTGTGGCTATATGAAACCTGATGTACTTATATGATTCTGTTTTCTTCAAGGTTGTATCTTCCTGGTCGAATGTACGTCGCTTTGGATAAAAGCGTCAGCTAAATGCAATGTAATGTAATGTAAGGCACTAATTAAAAGGGGAGCAGATTTTCAGGTCAATGTGGCCACGTCTCAACGAGCTTTTCATTAAAATGTCATGACTGTTCAAATACACTGTCTTCACATATCAGTCCTTTTTAGCCATTTCTATTTTAATTAATTGAGACAATGCTGGCGACAGTTTTAATGATGGTCAGTGAATCGCTGTTTTTCATTCGATTACCTCAATAAATCTAGTGTCAATTTAGCTAGATGTTGCACAATCAAAATACTTTTTTTTTCATTTAGGAGACATGCTTTTAATGTTTGGCATTTATAAAAAATATGAGTTTTATAGTACAAATAATGGTAGAAATGATAAAATATCCTTAGAATAAAACATATAAATTAAATAAATATAGACAACACAAATCTCTCAATATATAAATCTGAAAATATTTAAAACAAATCCTTTTTTTAGAGAAACCATTTGGATGTTTTCTACTTGGACCATATAAACCTCAAAGTCATTATTATATATTTAGAATATTCATAACGATTCACATCTGTATTGAAACAGCTCCACCAAATTAATTGTTGTAATTGTTAAGGTAGTAACTTACAGTGTAACGGCAAAGGCACCCAATTACTTTTATTAATAAGTCCACAATGGGAGAGCTTACTTAAAATGTCAGCTCATCACAATGTGGGTTCTTCACAGATCAAGATAGCTAAATGCTACATAATATAAATGATTTCTTTACGTTAAGAAGACACACTTTACCATCTGGCATTAGTCAAAATTAGAGTCCCAAACATAGTATAATACAAGAAATAATAATAAAGCCTTAGAAAACTGTTAACGTTGAATTAACATGGACATTTCATATTCCTCACTATAAACCAAGTGAGGCTTATGCAGTACTTATTATCAACAAAAACTCTGAGAAAATTAAAAATGAATGCTTGAATTAGTGATTTGGTGCAAATTAGTTTTAGGAAATTGGAAGGAAAAGGCATCTTTTGATTTTTATAAAAGACGCTTACAATAAAAAATTGGCGGAGCTTCCCTTGAACAACACATGGGTTGCGGTCGAATTGTCTATCCCTTGACCTCTGTGTGAAAGGTCACGGGGTTAAGGGATAGTGCATAGGAGAATTCAAAAGGACTTAGGAGAAGAGACTGCGGTGCTTTGAGAATCCGACTGCACTTTCACTATCCGACGTGTTTATGATGCGCCAGCAGACATCATCAATGTGCGTCTGCTGCTGTGGGGAAACCATGGAAACTACCGTTTTCTATACAGCGGACTACAACATGGATGTTTAATAAGAACGAGGGACTACTGTAAACTCATCTAGAGACTCTGCACCGTGCTCTGATGCTGTTATTTTATGCTTCATGAACCTGGACAACAGAGAAACATATTGGACCCTGGACACCCTCTCCCTCCGGTCTACATTAATGCAAATGATCCCAATACGTATGATTCTATGAAAAGATCTTAAAATTAATACAAATGTATTTATTATAAACGTTAGTCCTTAACATCTATCACTGTGTACATCACCATTCAAACGTCTTTTAAAAGTTGAACAAACCCCACACAGCTCAGTAAACACTGTGAAATGTTGACTTTATTTGATAATTTCAGTAAAAACTAACGTTCATATTTCTCTTTTTGATTATAATACTGATGAACGTTCAAAACAAAGCACTTTGGCAACTTACCACATACGTTTTAAAATGCCGTAACTTTCATGATATCCTTTCTCGGTCATAATCGTTTGTTTCCATGAACGGCCGACTGTTGTGTGACGGCAAATGCTGCGGCCGCAATGCATTGTGGGGCAGCATTTTCTCCTTTTCTTTCGTAAAGGACGGTCCAGTGGTTCCTAAGCTAAAGGAGGTTATAAAGGAAGTTTGAAACCTCCTTTCCTATCATCTAGAGCAGTGGTTCCACATGAACACATCGGCAAAATCCTGCTTACTTTGAGCATGTGTTTTAAACAGTTTAATCCCTTTGTGAATTGTTTCCACTTCCGCGCCGTCCTTTAATTTCTTCATACAGCGGGAATCCAAATGAATTAATCCTGAGTCCAATAACCATCAAAGTCACTCCAATAGTGCTCCTTAGTTACGCTTTCATCCTCCTTTAACACAATACTTCACATTCATCCAGTTTGTGACAGTCGTTGTAGCATTTTTGAGACTTTTAAACTTTAATTACCGCTGTTACCCCCCCCCCCCCCTGGGGGGGTGGTGGGGGGGGGGGGGGGGCGCAACTTCCAACAGGAGTGATTTGGGGGGGCTCTTGGGAAAAGGTTGGGAACCCCTGATCAGCAGCACAAAACGTGAGCCTTGTAACCCCTCCCTGGCCTGAGTGTGGAAATGTGATTAGCGGCGATTTCATTTGAATGGGACGGCGCAAAACGAGAAGCATTCGGACCCAAGTAGACGGAAGGAATGAGGTATTTGAGGTCTACAATGACAGAGAAGAGACTGTCAGTGTGGCTGTACTCAGCATTGAATCAAAACGCACAAAAGCTTTAGATCTTAATACGTTTGTGAGGCGTTTTGCTGAACAAAATGGTAATCGCCGCATTCAGCTGTTATAGGCATGCCAACTTGATGCTCTGCTGTCATTTCACTGCGTTAGGAAGGTTCCTAAGCAAAACGGACTATTCAACCGTAACCATGGTTTCTTCACAAGGCACCTCTTAAAACCACCATTAACTCTTTTAAAACCCTCATTAAACTCCCTTTAACTCAGGTTTCTCATCTCCTCAGAAACCAGTGAACAATGCTCAACTAACCAGGGAATTTTAGGAAACCGTTTTTAAAAGCTTGTTTCCTATTGGACGGGAATCCCCGCCTACTTGCTCTGTTGCCGAGCGACTGAGCTTTAACCCCTGTAAAAGGCAGCAGAGGTAACCTTTACTCAAAATGACAACACAACCTTTATGAGATGAAACAACACGGACAGAAGGTACCTGAACGCAGCCTTTGTCTTTGCTGCCTAATTTGAGTTATTATGTTCAATACTAAGTCATACAATTATACAACATATAAAGACGTGCACTTCAGACGAGACGGAAAGAAAACACAGCACAAAAATAAATTTAAAAAGGAGACGCAGTTTTCATGAACCTATGCACTTACCAAATGTGACTCTGTTATATATTATTATATAATGTTCATGCTCCACTTTAAAATATAATACACTGTAGTTTGCCATGAACTCATCGTCCTAAGTGTTTTGTTTTTTGTTGTCTTTTAGCTTTTAAAGTTATTTGTATAGTTTAAATTTAAATTTGGTGTAAATAATTGTCTCTATAGGATCCTTTTTTAATGCTAAATTGTTATCCTTGTCAGAGAATAATTTCCCCTGCATGTCATTCCATTACAGATGAAGCACTTAATTTCGGACAGTTTGAAAAGCAAGGGCAGTGATTGGTAAGTGGTCTGCCCTCGCTCAAGGGAAAGCCTCCAGCTTGACTTGAGACCGCCCCCGTTATAAATAAATGTAATTATAATGAAGCCAGCTGCAATGGATCATTGAAAACCTGAAATTGAAAATCTGGCAACGCCCTCTTGGAAAATAGTGGGAGGGCTTGACCTTCCTCGAAAC
>CALSBZ010019308.1:0-2500 GCA_943591055.1 Gobionotothen gibberifrons
GTAGAAAGTACAGGTATTTGGGTTCAACATGTAAGAAGTCAAAGTAATCAGAAAAATAAGTAGTGGAGTAAAGTACTGATACCAGAAACATGTACTTAAGTGCAGTAACAAAGTATTTGTACTCCACTACTTCCCCCCTCTGGTTGCAGGTGAATGTTTGTTGTGTGTTCCCGTGTAATGGATCCATGTTGTGCAGCATGACAGGTCGACTCCGCTCCACTTGGCGTGCACGCAGGGAGCCACGGAGGTCGTGAAGCTGATGCTCTCCTCTGTAGAACGAGTGGAAGAAACCATCAACCTGACGGATGGAGCCAATCAGACGCCTCTCCACAGGTGAGCCCCCCCTCCAATGTATTTGATATTTCACACTAATCTCTTCAATGGTACTGTTAGTGTACAGTTTTATTATTATGCTGCTGTGTTTATTGTGTTTTTGTAACTCTGGCACAACAATTTCCTTTGGGATAAATAAAGTCTTATCTTATCTTAAACAATGTCACCTTTAGTTGACTTACTCGGGAGTTGAGATAGACTTTGCATTACTCAAAGTGTGCATTGATCCACCCTCCCCACACCGAATTTTACTGACTGTCCTTTACTTTATTTATTTTTAAACCTTTTATGCTCTTAACCTTTTATTTTTATTTTTTACATTGCCATATTTTATCCAATATGCTCCTTTAGATATCTTTTTACTTATGTTTCCTTATAGCTTTGTGAAGCACCTTGAGATGACGTCTGTCTTTAAAGTGTGCTCTATAAATCAAATGTATTATTATTTCTCTTCAATGGTACTGTTACACCTGGGTTCTCCCTCTCCTGTAGTGCATGTAAATGGTCTGAAAAATCCTCCAGACCTTCTCCCGCTAACTCACACCCTCATATTATTTTGTAGACTTTTTCTATTCTTGCTCTTTACTGCTGAAAAATGACTCTCCATCTTGACAGAGTTGACCTTTGAGGGGATGGAGCGAGTCCAAAAAAAGGGGAACGTTTTCTTAATAGCTGTAGTTTTACAGTCAGTCAGAGAAAGGTGTAAAAGATGCTTAAACAACATCACCTTACATACTCAATACTGTGGGCAATCCCCACAGGAGCACTTTGAAGTGTCTCAGGGACACGACGACATGCTGACTGCAGTGGGGTTTGAACCTGTGCTCCCCTGATCCCCCTGATCCGTTCACCAACGCACAACGCACTAACCCACTACGCCACACGCCTGCATATATATATATCAACCCACTCTCTTCAGTCTGCGTACAAATGACACGACTTTACACATTGGAAATGCGTGCAATCGATACGCAGAAGTCCGATTTTGCGTGCATACTGTATGATACGCCACGTTTTGTCCGTCGGGTCTTGGTAGACCGGAAGCTGTGTGGTTCATAAAAACATGTTCTTACTCAATATCAAGCCACGATTATTGTTTTTATTTTAAACCGTATAATGTCGGACTTTTTTTGTCGTCTGTGAGGAAAATAAATGGGGCTCAGAGCCTCAGAATAATGAAATCTGTATTTTTTAAAATCTTTTTTTCCTTCTAATTTGTTATTCTTTTCAAAATAACACACAATTATCCTTGTTTTTATTTATTTGTTTAATTCCATAATCTCGGGCTTTTTTGGCGTCCGTCAGGAACTGCATTATTGGTTTTCAAAGTGTGAAAAGGACAGGTGGGCGTGTTGCTCTGTACACAAAATCAGCTGAGAGCAGCAGTACGCAGAGTGCTGTCCGGTACCTGCACAGCTGTCACTCACAAGTTCACAGAGGTCTTATTCGTTTAATTAATAATCGTGGCTTGGTATTGAGTAAGAACATGTTTCTATGAACCGCACAGCTTCCGGTCTACCAAGACCCGACGGACAAATATCATATGCACGCAAAACTCGGCATCAGATCTCAATGGGAATGGTTAGCGTATCATATGCACGCAAAATATGATATATATACTTTGCATTACTAGAAGTGTGCATTGATTAATTTACACTCTTGATACCTGGGGGTCTCCCTCTCCTGTAGTGCATGTAAATGGTCTGAAAAAGGCATCCCTGTTTCCTCCAGACTCTCTCCCTAACAGGGTTCCTCAGATTATGTTTTAGACTCCTGCACACACATGCTCTCCATTCAAAGAAAGCTGGAGAGTCCATTTTTCTATTCTTGCTCTTTACTGCTGAACAAGGACTCTCTATCTTGACAGAGCTGACCTTTGAGGGGATGGAGCGAGTCCAGAAAAAAAGGGGGACGTTTTCTTAACCCTTGTGTTGTGTTCGAAAGCCGTTACCGTTCATGATGTTCGTTCATAACTAACTTATTATGCACTCTTAACCATACAATCCTGTTGTAATTTAATGTTATGGCCCAAAACACATTACACCACATATTTAAGTAAAACATGTGATTCAATTCACTCACTTTATTTCCTATAGTGAAGACAGAGGATCATTACGTTATCTGACTGTAATAGACTATAGAATACAATCTCCCCAAGAAAAGTTTT
>CALSBZ010019308.1:7500-14261 GCA_943591055.1 Gobionotothen gibberifrons
AGTCTGGGCATGTTGAGAGCTGTACATACACACAAGGGGAGTTAGTCGGTTCCTAAGAGCCAGCATGCGGGACCGGGGTTCTGGGATTTGTAGTCTTTCTAGTTGCGTATTTTTCATAGTCTTATATTTCAACAGTTTTACGACAAACTGTGACTTTTTTGACATGGAAATGATTATTTAAGATTGACAAACATCATATGTGTAATTCGTGGCACAATTCAAACGGGATGGAAAGATAATCTTTCTCTCTCCATTGACTTCAATGCATACTTTTTCAGAAATAAGGTCCCATGGGGCGGAAGTAGAGGGGCAGGACTTCGCCACGCTATAGAAGGTCAAAAGTGTGGAGCGCTTCTCACCGTCATTGAGCGCCATCTTGGCTACCTATACTATACTACAATGAAAAAAGCACTGTCCAAATTAAAATGTATACATGTGTTTTTTTATATACTATACTTGTGCTGACAAAAAGCCACCATTTGCTACCATTAATGATATCGTTGCGAGCAAGACAGCTAACAGTGACAGTCTTCACTTCCTGTGTCTGTTTTCATTGTGCTGAATGGCAGTTTACTAAGAGACAAGACAATGGGAGCCATAAACACAGAACTGCAGAAGCCAGACTTTCTCTAATTGAGTGTTTTAAAAAAAAAATTGTATATCTTTTTATAGTAACTTTGAGATCATGTGTGTCCCTTTGCGTCTGTTTTGTAGCCATTTGTGTTACTTTGCAGTCACTTTAGGTATTTTCAACACGTACAGATGAAGCACTTAATTTCGGACAGTTTGAAACGCAAGGGCAGTGATTGGTAAGTGGTCTGCCCTCGCTCAAGGGAAAGCCTCCAGCTTGACTTGAGACCGCCCCCGTTATAAATAAATGTAATTATAATGAAGCCAGCTGCAATGGATCATTGAAAACCTGAAATTGAAAATCTGGCAACGCCCTCTTGGAAAATAGTGGGAGGGCTTGACCTTCCTCGAAACTGGTCGTAGGCAGGAACAGGTAAGCTGGAGTCCGAAATTAAGTGCTTCATCTGTAGTAGTTTAGCCTCTCCTTATTGATCTTCTGCGTGTCTAAAATAGTCAGTTTAAGTCATTCTGGAGTCATTTAAAGTCTGTGTGTAGCTGCTTTGTGTCTCTCACATTGTTGTGTAATCGTTTGATGTTGTTTCTCTTCCATGTTGTCTCTGAGTAAGGGGCCCCTGTTCAATAATCCATCAATAACTCGACTGTACTTTGCCCCCAGCTATATGCTCATGTTCACTAAAACCCTTTTGTTAATGTCTTCAGGGGCGAACGTGAACGTGAGAGACCGATGCGGCTGCAACTTCCTCCATCTGGCCATCCTCCAGCCCAAAGGCCTGAAGAACCTCCCTGAAGAGGTCCTGCAGGTACGATCATCGTTAACAGGACTTCATTACTGTAAAGCCCTTCATCCATCTGAGACCAAGTTCATTTTACTCTCAGCAAGCCATGGGACTCTTTAAAGCCCCACACGCTTTACCCAAAGGCCTTTTGATTTGATTTGATTTGATTTATTTCGAACGTATAACAAAATAATACAAAAAATAAGGTAACACATATTCACCATCAACTAGTTGTTCATTAACAAGAGTCAAACTACTAGATTATGAACAAAACTTCACTTTAAAATAGTTAGAAAATACCACATTTTGAAGCAAGTTCACTGCACTGCTTCCTTACAACAATATTATTGTATATGTGGTAGAAGTTATGAATCAAGTGCCTGTTGTTTTGTGCATGCTTCCTGTTGCAGCATACTTCTGCATTCAAATGTCAAAAAAGACTAGACCGCTATTCTATATTTAGTTAAGTTGGGTACTTACTTTAACCCAAATACCTCCAACAATTTGCAAACCCTGATATATGACTTATTTTAAGGAAGGTGACAGTTTCTCTCTCCTCCTGTGACGGTGTCATATCCCCTTTGCGTCATCTGCCAGAAACTGTCCAAACATGTACCTTTTCTGCAGTTTATAGAGACATTGTTACCAAACACTTCCAAGACCGTGGGGCTTTTTCCGACCAATTAAGGATTTAAGGGATGAGATATCTGTGTCTGAAGTTATCAGAGAAACAAGATGAGCAAATGTTAGCGTCAGCCAAACATCGTACAGGGATAAACGAGAGAAACACTAAAGGAATCCTAAACTGAGACAATGACAACAATGGAAATAACCACATCTCCATTAGCCGCTTTCACACCAAGTACTTTGCCGTACTAAGTGCCCGCACTTAGTACGGCAAAGTACTTGGTGTGAACGCGATTGGTACTTAGTGCCCCACACAAGAGTACTTTTCCCTGAGGGAAGATTACGCAAATGAGCCGCTGACGTCACTTCTTCTTCTTCTGCTTTGGGTTTACTGGCAGGCCGCAAACAACTTCACGGCGTATACTGCCACCCGAATTCCCGGCCGGAAGTCCCCGGAGTTGGGGAAGGCTTCAGTAATGCTAATGCCAGCAAATAAAATGGAGTTTTACGGGGCGTGGATTGCAATTCGCCCAGCCAATAGAAATTGGTACTTTTTTGGTACCACCTCTCCAGCAGGGACTGACAATGGGGGTAAAAGTTACCGGCACGAAGTACTCTTTTTGGTGTGAACGCATACTACTAGCTACTGTAGTGACATCTCTGCGTGAATGATTAGATAATTTCACCTAAATTAAATCAAATGAAATTATGTTGATGGTTAAATTAGCTTCACAAATTCTGAACTTGCCATTTAGATATATAAAGGCCTTGGGGCTATGTTGTTTGATTTAATTAAACACAATATATGCACTCCACTAAGCTGTTGTAGTATTTACTGCTTAAATACAGTAAATACTTAAATACAATATATGTTATAGACATAAGGGGTACTAATGGAACTAAGCGGGAAAAGTACTCCGGTGTGAACGCCTATTGTTGCTTTAGACCAGGGCTATTCAATTAGTTTGGAATGGGGCCGGTTGATGAAAATGATCCAAAGCAAGGGGCTGGGAAAAAGATGGCTTGAAATATGAGCAATCATATTAAGAGCTTCAGATGCAGTAAAAACAGCTTAGTGGAGTGCATATATTGTGTTTAATTCAATCAAACAACATAGCCCCAAGGCCTTTATATATCTAAATGGCAAGTTCAGAATTTGTGAAGCTAATTTAACCATCAACATAATTTCATTTGATTTAATTTAGGTGAAATTATCTAATCATTCACGCAGAGATGTCACTACAGTAGCTAGTAGGTGGGTTCGAAACTCGAGCTCGCCGACATTTTCAGGCAATGTCTTCCCCTCTATCTCTCAATTGAACACCCTCTCTGGAATAAAGGCACTCTGGCCCAAAAAAAAGTAGATTACTTTTAACATTATTCTCAAAGGGCCAGTAGATATCACCCCGGGGCCGGATTTGGCCCCGCGGGCCGCCAATTGAATAGCCCTGCTTTAGACCCTAGTGTCGGAAAATCACATGTTGTGCATTTTAAATACTCTGTACTGTATTTGTGACTTTCTTTAAAATATTTTATGTATTTTTGAAGTTGTTCTGCCCCTTTTCATTGTCCCTTTGAGATGATGTGTGTCTCTTTGCCTCTGTTGTGCAGCCATTGAAGTTATTCTATGTTACTTTGCAGTCATTTTGAGTCTCTTTCTCGGGGTCAGGGTCTCTTCTACATCGTAGCTCGACACATCGACTTTATAGTAGTTTAGCCTCTCGTTATTGATCTATAATTTACGATACGATAATACTTGAATGGTCAGATCAAGTCTGAAGTGTTACATGCATCACAGCAGCTCCATGTGTAACATCAACATAGACAGATATCAAGACACAATACATGAAAAACAAACAGCATAATATACCTAATATATTTTAAACAAGACACAATGACGACATTTGACACCACCAACGTCTTTGTTTGAAACCCAAAATCACAGCTTCTGCATTTTAAATCTTTTGCATTTGTGACTTCTAACCCTGTGTGTGTGTGTGTGTGTGTGTGTGTGTGTGTGTGTGTGTGTGTGTCTTCAGCTGAGCAGCGTGAAGGGTCTCCTGAGCTGCGAGGATAACGACGGCTGCACCCCGCTGCACTACGCCTGCAGACTGGGGGTCCACGAATGTGTGAAGAACATGCTCGGTCTCTCGGGGCAAGTGGGCCTCGCCTGCAAGTCCAAGGACAAGAAGTCCGTTCTGCACTTCGCCGCTCAGTGAGTTTCCATCGGTCCCCGAGGGCATGACTCCACATATCCTCCGGCTAAACTATGCTAATTTAGAACCTGATTCTCACTCAAATATGCTCCAAGATTTATCAGAGAAGTTTGAGAAGTGTCACAGATATTGAGCGTATGGGAGCGTGCACTGTGCTGTTTTTATAGTGCAAGCTACATCATTTAGTTTAGCAGAAAAGCTGCATTTACTTTCTACACAACGCAATTAATGTTCTGCTGTTGGAGAATAGCTTTGATATTAAGGAGAAGCCTCTTCTTCCTTGTCTTAAAACCCCATCCCTCTGTAACAAGTGTTCTGTATCGATTCATCCTAACCGTGCCTTCAGAGGACTTTGACTTACCGTCCTCCTTAAGCCAAGACCTTTATCTCTGTAATTGAACAACAGTGGTCAGATGAAAAATGAGCAACGTGTCGACATTTGAAACCGTCTCCTTCCTGCTCCGTTGTTTTAATCCGGCGAGAAATCCCAGCTCACAAAAACCCTTCTCAAGATGAATCGCTGTGACATACCTATTACGCTCAGTGACCCAAAGGAACTGTGACAAGAATAGAATTCAATTAGCGGGCGCATGAGAGGAAGTGTCACTAATAGAGTGAGGACATCCAACGTTATTGTTATGGATTTTTCTCTCATGTACGTCTGTTTCATTCGAGCCGGAGGGCAAATGAAGGCCGCGCTGTGATATCATGTGGAGATATCATTTATTCCCAACGCAGCGACACAAAGTGCTTCTGAGCCGCTTAAAAGGTTCGGAGACAAAGAGAGATCAGAGAGTCGCTTCTGTTGACACTGGCCGTTTCTCAATCTCGAGGATACTGGCTTCCAAGCCAATATTTCAAGGATGCTACGTCATCGAGTGCCGCCGAAGGACTGTTCCAATGTCCAGCATACTTGGAATTCCACCGAGGCCGCGTCCATGGGTAGACTTCGCGTCCTTAAAATCCCCACAATGCTTTGCACACGGACCAATTTCAAAAACCCTTGCGGAGAATGGCTGAACCGACGCAGCACACGTTTAAATGTAAGTATGTCGTGGCGTAGAACATGTGTTGGTAAATATGTTACTTTGTTACATTTGTTATCACCAACAATGTGTTCCGTGAAAGTAAAGCAAGTTCATAATTAGATAGACATCGTGAGGGATTTATTTTCAGTTTATGTTGAAACCGTTAGAGAGAGTGGCACACTTGTTAGCCTGTTCCATTCTTCTTTGTTTTCCGAAGCCGTGGATTGGAAGTATACTTGCTTCGTTTCTGAAGGAAGTGACTTGGAAGTACGCGACTACCAAGCCAGCATCCTCGCGATTGAGAAACACCCACTGTACTGTAACTCCTACGCTGTGTGTGACCTGCAGGTTTGTGCATTTTAAGAAAGTATTAATAAAGCTATTCTCCAACAGCAGAACATTAATTGCGTTGTGTAGAAAGTAAATGCAGCTTTTCTGCTAAACTAAATGATGTAGCTTGCACTATAAAAGCATACTGTCACTATTAGCATCTGAGACACTTCTCAAACTTCTCTGATCAAATCTGCTATCACTGATATAACGCCTGTGGTCTCATTGATCGATACATAACACTTGTTACAGAGGGCTGAAGGAAGAAGAGGGCTGCACTTTCTCTATAGCACTTTTCAACACAAGGCAATTCAAAGTGCTTTACAAAAAATGAAAGACATTAAGAAAATGGCATTTAAAATCAGTAAAATAAACATTAAAAGAAAAAATACATGGATAAAAGTTACAGTGCAGTATAAGATATGAATAGTTCAATTAAAAGCAGCGACAAAAAGAGAAGTCTTCAGCCTGGATTTAAAAGTAGTCAGAGTTGCAGCGGACCTGCAGGTTTCTGGGAGTTTGATCCAGATATCTGGAGCATAGTAACTGAACGCTGCTTCTCCATGTTTAGTTCTGACTCTGGGGACAGAAAGCTGACCAGTCCCTGAAGACCTGAGAGATCTGGATGGTTCATCATTTAGCAGGAAGATCAGAAATGTATTTTGGGCCTAAACCATTCAGTGCTTTATGAACCAGCAGCAGTATTTTGAAATCTATTCTTTGACAGACAGGAAGCCAGTGTAAAGACTTCAGAACTGGGCCCTGTACTACGAAGCAGGATTTTCGCTTAGCCGGCTAAATTCAGGGAAAACTCCGGCTTTCCGGTCCTACGAAGCTGGTTCTCTTTTTAGCAGGCTAGATTTCCATGGTAACTTATGCTTAGCGGCTAACCTGGTCGGGACCAGGTTAGGTTGCAGGCTAAGAGATCAACTCAGTGAAAGCACTGCCTGCTGACCAATCAGAGCTCCGTGTGCGGAGCGGGGTGCGGAGTTTAAAGCGATCAAGTCACATTACAGGAGAAAGGAAATACAGTTTAAACTGCCGTTGCAGGAAAGCCGGCCGGCAAAAATCACCGACTGTGTGAACGTGAACATTAATAGAATATCACCTCCCATCTTCAGAGCAATCTGACTATTATAACATTAGTGTTAAGAAAGCTTACTTAAATATCTGCCACAACATAAGTAACTGGA
>CALSBZ010019331.1:0-15929 GCA_943591055.1 Gobionotothen gibberifrons
ATGTCCGTGGTGAAACTTATGTCCCGTATATCGTTATCGATCAGAGTTTTCCCTCCTCGTGGAACTTCTGCATTGCATTTGTTAGCAAGCGAACTGTCTACCTCAGAAACTTTAAAATAGTCCCATACCACCGACGACATGTTTGTTTACTCTCCTGGCTTCACGGCCGCACAGGCATGAGTTAGGGAGCGCTGGATTTGTGAAAAACTCCCCTCTTCCTATACCACTAATACCACAGTACTGGCAAAACGGGAGGAGCCGAGTGAAAAACAAGCGCCCCTCATCCCAATCCACCCACACCGCAGTATTTTTTTCTTTTTTTTACCCAAAAAATATATTGTATGTTATCGGTGCTATTAATACTGTTATCGGGTTTATCGGTATGACGTCATAATTCCTAATATCTTGGATTCCTAATATCTTTGGATTCATTTTTGACTTACCCTGATACTGACAGGCTGTCAGGAGAGGGAGAGAGAGAGAGAGGAAAAGAGATGCCTCGTTTATTTCCCCTGTGTTATTATCAGAAGTTAGTGTACATTTTTGAATAATGTAGTTCATCTACTTTTAGTAGTTTGTTTACATGTTTTAATGATGTTGTTTTTGTTTGTAGAAGTGCATCTTTCCTTGATTTATTGTAAAATGAATCTGAACTTTTTGATCTGTTATGATGATAAACTGAAGCAATTTCTAAATTAACCCAATTAAGTGAGTTTTAAATCGTCCTACTTAGTTTATAAGGAAATTATGAAGAGGAACAAATTCAATGATTTGAAAATGATATCTATGTAGGTGCTGACGCTGTTGGCGGTTCTAGTGTTAACAGACATTTAAATTAAATATGTGTAATGGCAAATGCCATATATGATTTTCTTACCTGGAATTCTGCCTTTTTGAACAGACTTTTTGAGTCCTAGCTATATTGTCTGCAGTTCTAGGGTTAATATGAATCTAATATGATTGTCATCGGTCTAAATTAGATTTCAAATGATGTGAATAACTGTGTATGTAATGAAGATCATAGTATGGGTTGAATCCATTTTCATAACCACTGATTTAAATGCGGAAACTTGGCTTATTCATCAGAATTGTGTATGACTTGACTTGCTTGACTCTCACCACAGTGACTTGGGACTTACTTGATACTTGTTTGCACATGTAGGACTTACTTCCACCTCTGATTATTACCCAATACTAGCTAAAGCTTGACGCACAGAGATGTGAGAATGGGGCCAATTGATACCATATTCAGGTAAAACTGTGCAGCTTTTTGTCTGTTAGGTAGGCAGGTTGGTATGTTTGGATGCTTTAATTTCATACTATCCTCCTGTAAAATGATGCAAGTAAATATGATGATGATTAAGTAATGACTTCAGTCCCACAAGCTTAGCTAAACTTTACTTTACTTGACAGGGATCGATTGGGTTGCAGAGGACTTAATTTGGTCGCGGAGGAAGAAGTTCACGCAGACGGCTATAAGTGACAGAAATAACCATTAAAAAACATGTTTCTGTTTGGACCGTGAAGTGAGAATGGCAGCCGATCATCTCGAACAGATGCATTGAAGCCAGAGACAGAAGTTGTCCCATGAAATTTGGAAGTAACTCCAACT
This sequence comes from Gobionotothen gibberifrons, assembly GCA_943591055.1. Classification (NCBI taxonomy): domain Eukaryota; kingdom Metazoa; phylum Chordata; class Actinopteri; order Perciformes; family Nototheniidae; genus Gobionotothen; species Gobionotothen gibberifrons. Next base: position 1,613 of record CALSBZ010019331.1, read on the forward strand.
ATGAGGAACTTTAATTGATCTGCTGTTTTCATGCATGTGCATTAAATCTGTGTCCAAAATACAATGGGATCCACTCGAGGTCCTCAAAGTTTAGTGACTAATGTAAGACACATCAAATGATATATGTATAAGCTAAAATCAGATCAGAAGAAGCTTTTTCCAACTGCGAGAAAATATCTGTGTTTTTTTGTATTCAAACTGCATCTAGTTAATTGACTTTTACTGGTACCTTCATTATTTGATTTGTAATTGATTATATTTTGGAGCCAGCAGCAGCTCATGCAGTATAAACACCAGAGCCCTTAAACCCTCTGCAGCTCTGTGTTCACCTGTGGTAGTGCAGGGTGTATTGCTCAGAAGAATGTTTTGATGTGATATTTGTTAGTGAAAGTCTGAAAGATGAGCCAGGCGCTGTATTGATTACGCTTGGTTTGATTGCAAGATACATAAGTTTTAATTAATCATCGGGGTAATCAAATTGGCAGCGATATTCCAGACTCACTGCAGACTTTTGGGACCAAACTGAGTGCTATTGATTAACAACCTTTGCTTTTTTCCCTCTGAAGAGACACTCTTGCCGATGGAGGCTGAGAGTTTGACCTTTCAATCCAGCACACACCCAAACAAATGACCGTTCTCTATTTATCCATGACATGAAGATGATTTCAGTCAGACAACTCACGAGTTTCTTTAACGTGTTTATTAGAAGCAGCATATAGTTGAGTTTGGCGATTAGGCTCGGGCATCATCACTCCATAGATATACATGCACGATGAGTGATGATTAAATAACTAACCCCCGAGCCTACAGGTGGAAGCTGGGGTGGAAGCTGGGGTGGTGGTGGGGCAGGCAAGCAGCAGCGACGTAGGTAGCTGCAGCAATCGCAGCAGCAAGCAATGCATGGAGAGAGATCTGGCAGGTTAAATAGAGCGGCATATTAAGGAGACTCTGTTTGGTTGGTTGTAGAGTGGCAAGGGGCGTTATGTATGAATGCAGCATAGTCCTCGAGTTGACTGCCTGAACTAGCTCGCAGGCTTCGCCCCATATGTGGTGTTAAACCAGAAAAGGGATATTTTTGTCAGAAGGTTTCCTTCACATAAAATGTATTTGAGGCTTGGCTTTGTGTACTAAGTATTTTTCTTTTATTCACTCACATATTGGCAAAATCCAAACCTGTTGAGCCCTGAGCCTGTTTTTCAGGTCTCAGGCTCGAAAATGACATTCCCAGAACAAATGACTATAACTTCACTTCTAAAAGGGGTAAATTAATAATCTTTTTTCTCAAAGCAAGGTTACATCTGTGAGTTGGATGTAGAAAAGTCAGAATCAATATAGATGTTTTTATTTTAAAGTAACATAGTAAAAAAATGTAAATGATAGTTTCCATCCAAAAAAAACCCATTACTTATAGTGAACACCACCCTTGAATGATGGGATAGTAGACTAAAAGCTTTAGGAATCCAAACTATAACATATAATAAGTACCCTGTATCAAGATTGATGCAAAACAAGTGAAATTTGACTTTTTTAGAGAGGTTTAGAAAAAATAAACCCACTTCTGGGGTCATTTGGGTGAGAGCTTCACCAAACAGCAAAGCCTTTCCCACCAACTCCAATTGCAAAAATATTTTCTACAAATGTTTTTTTGTCTTTTTATAGGAACTTTGTACCTGATAATGACCAAACAGCACAGATGTATGAGTCAACAAAAAACATTATAACTAACTGTCTAGGGCAGGGGTTTTCAAAGTGTGGGAAGGTGAGCCTCCCCTCAGAGCCGCGCCCCTCCTCCCAATTATTTTTGCTATTATTATTATTATTATTGTTGTTGTTGTTGCTGCTATAATGCAGGGGTATTATTATCCAGTGGAAAGTCCTTACCTACTGGCCTAGTTAAATCAAAGTGATTACTTTTTTTTGGCTGGGCAGTGTAGTTTTATACTCCGTCTTATTTGACTTTCTCAGGACTTAAAACAGTTTTTTGGGGGCAGACCCCACAAAGAAAAAAAAATATTTACACATGTAAGGTCATCATCTTAACAGTTTTTTATGCTCATTGACTCATCCGTGAGCAGAGCATCAAGTTGCCTACTACAGCTGAATGTGGCTATTACCATCTTGTTCAGCAAAACGCCTCACAAACGTATTAAGATCTAAAGCTTTAGTGCGTTTTGATTCAATGCTGAGTACAGCCACACTGACAGTCTCTTCTCTGTCATTGTAGACCGCAAATACCTCATTCCTTCTGTGTACTTGGGTCCGAATGCGCCGTCCCGTTCAAATGAAATCGCCGCCAATCACATTTCCTCGCTCGTGCCAGGGCCGGGGGAGCGATTACAAGACGTGCGTCTTGTGCTGCATTCACTTGCACTCGGACATTAGAGACTTTCTCTCATAAATGTCCGATGAGCCACAACTTTTATTTCAAAACAAAGCTGACGTTTTCTGCCAGACGCTGTCTCCTCTTTCACTTTAGGTAACTTCACTAAAAATCGATCCATGTTGCCGCTCGCATAAAGTTAGCTGAAGTTAACTAGCTAGATTTCACTGTTTCTCGTTATTATTTTCTCACGCTGCGCCTCCCCTGAAGCTCTCTGGCTGGTCTAGGGATCATGATTATTCTCAGCAAATGTAGGGTCAGCAAAGCCATAAGTAATCATCCTTTGGAGATCATCAATATCTAAACAAATGTGTAGTGTTACAAATGGTACATTTGTAATATCTTTCTCTCAGTGATTGATGAATGGAAAAAAATACATCCATTGTTGTCATCCTTGCAGCCACTGGGGCAAACATGTTGTGTTGATTAGCTTTTAAGGATGAAAAAACAAGGCCTTGGCTAAGCAAGTACATTCATTATGTAATAAGTATCTGCCCAATCATATTTAGGAGAAAGATGATTGATGTGTCCTTCTCTGCAAGCTAATTACATAACACCTTTAATCATTATCGCCCAACAGTTCACTGCACTTTGCTTTGCTTTTTTTTTTCTCTTGGCAAATGGCTTGAAAGCTACTGACAAGCAGAATGGGGTATACCACCAAATGAGTAATAATTGATGATTTCAGTAGCTCATAAATGTAGATCATTGAAGAAACAGCTCTAGGTCACTTAACCTAGTTTTTAGTTAGTCCATTGGTCAAGCTTTGAAACCAAGTAGGGTCCATTTGATAGATTTGGTGGTTTATTCCATGCCAGTAAAACATTTGTCTACTTACTGGAGCTGAAAGGGAGCTGTCAATCAAGCGTGATCTGATCATGTCCCCACCGTCCTTACAAAAGGTTGGAGCAGCCAAATTAGCTGTTTTTCAACCAAGTTTCCTCACGTCAGCCAACAGGTGCAAACGCGCTACAACGCCCCAACCGTGCTGCAGTTGCAAAAACAGTGCAAATATAAAAAAAAGTTTGCCAAAACACATGCAAATGAAAGAAAACCTATAGCAAATTGACAACATATGCACAGCATTTAGAAAACATGTACCGACTTTGCGAACATGCACAGCATTTACTAAAAGTGCTGCAAATAAAAAACGCTACAAGAACCTCAAAACACGATGGAAACAGTCACTGGAAGTTTACTCAGTGTCAGTTTATTGGCTTATTTTAACAATTTGATCGCATGATTCTTTCCGATATTATTGCAGATCTGAAAGCTAGCTAACTAACGTAGCTAACCTAGTCATTTCAATTATACTGACAAAACAGTTGGCCAACTTTATAATTCAGAACGTCAACAAGCTCTCCGGTCCCAGCTGTGTGCATCACTTTTTACTGTCCCTGTTACGGTAGTGTATACCGTTTTTTTTTCATATGCTGTGTTTTGTGTTTGGTGAAGATGTCTCACTTGCATTACCTTTTTTACATTTGCATATATGTATTTGAAACTGTAGCACATTTCTCCAAATGGAAGTGTAGCATTTTGCACTTGTCGGCCACCGTTTTTTCAAATAATTTCCAAAAGATAATCTAATAATGGAACAAAAATATGTGAGAAGGTTAACAGATGTTTAAGACTCAAAGCAAGCACTAAGGTTACATCTATTCAATATTGTCTTATTTCCACAGTCTTGCATGATCCCCTATGTCGTTTTCTCAAGCTTGAAGCATATTTAAAATGTACCTTGTCTTACATTGCAGTAGTAGTTAGCTAATGATGTTCATATAATGGTGGTGTGGAAGATGAGAATACTGTGTCTGTTTACATTTGCACTAGCGAGACATATGAGCTGTGACTTAGTCATCCACACTGCGTCTTACTCCCCGCCCATGTCCTTCCCCTTTTATCTCACCTTCTGATAAACAGTGCCAAGATGGAAAGCTGTGTCACAGGAAATGTGTTCCCACTCAGGTACTTCCCACATTTGTTCATGTGAATATTTGATAGCAGATATGCGGTGCCGCGGTTTGCCCCCAGTGTTTGTGTTTGTTAATCTGCCATGTGCTTACACAGACAAATGCTTCACACGTTCAGACAGCACTTGGCAGGTTTGATGGTTCATCCCAAAGCTGTGAAAAATCAGCACTGTGCCCTGAGTCAGGATACATCTGCCAAATCGTTCTCAACACTCGAAACAATATTTAGATCGACCTACTTGCAATATTAAAATCAAGACTTTCTAGATGCATATTTATATAAATGGGTCATTTTGGCTGTAGTGATTTCGATCACCTTGAACAGTTGTACTCACAAATGTAATTGTAAGTTGTGACATCACTACATCAAAGCCTGATATAAAAAATGCTCTATATCTAAAAGTCGCACATTTAAAGCAGCTTAGTGATTGAAAGGTTATACTAACCACTTCCTATTCCCAACAGACCCTGGTCGGAGATTTCCATGGACTTCGTCACGGGCCTTCCCATCTCTCAGTGGTGGACCGTTTTTCCAAGATGACACATTTTATCGCTCTGCCTAAATTGCCCTCAGCCAAGGAAACGGCTGAGGTCATGATGCATAATGTGTTTCGCCTGCATGGTTTCCCGAAGGATATTGTCTCCGATCGGGGTCCCCAGTTTGTGTCACGTTTCTGGCAGGAGTTCTGCAGCCTCATCGGTGCCACGGTCACGTCTGGATACCACCCGGAGTCTAACGGCCAGACAGAGCGCCTGAACCAGGAACTGGAGACCTGCCTGCGCTGCCTGGTGTCCCAGAATCCCTCCTCCTGGAGCGAGCACCTCACCTGGGTTGAGTACGCGCACAACATCCTTCCTACATCTGCCACAGGCCTGTCACCGTTTCATTGTGTTTATGGTTACCAGCCGCCACTGTTCCCAGCCACGGAGAGAGAGGTCACGGTCCCGTCTGCCCACGCTCTGGTCAGGCGTTGCCATCGCGCGTGGGCTGTGGCTAGGAAAGTCCTCTGCAGAAACTCGGCGCTTATGAAACGAGCAGCAGACCGAAGACGCCGACCAGCCCCTGTGTACCAGCCAGGCCAAAAAGTCTGGCTTTCTACGCGGGACCTCCCCCTCCACGTACTCTCCCGCAAGTTGGCTCCCCGATTTGTGGGTCCCTTTCCCATCACCAAGGTCATCAACCCGGCTTCAGTAACGGCCCGTCCACACTACAGCTTCAAAAAAAGCTTCCAACGCGTCTGCCCATTCACTTTGAATGGGGTGACGTCACGTTGCCTCGCTTTTCGCTGAACTGAATTGTGGGTAGCTTGGCTGAACTTCTCCGGCGTCTCCGGCTTCAAAAGTTGAAAATTGTTCAACTTCTGATGCCGGAGAAGCCGGAGAAGTTCAGCGCCAGCCAATCAAATCCCGTTTCTGAAAATCGGACAGCTCAAGCCCTAGCCAATCAAACCGCGTCTAAGCTGGGAGAGATATCCCGCCGTTCATTTCTATATTTAAAAAAAAGACGGAGGAGAAACTAATTATCGCCGTAGCAAATCACCCGGTTTTGTATGACCAGTCCCTATTAACTTACCGGGATACAACCGGAGGAACCAGGCATGGAGGGAGGTGGCAGAGACAGTGGGTGAAACTGGTAGGTTTTCGCCTGTTTGGGGATTTTATATCCAGTTTACTTCGTTTTAACATTGCTATTGCTTTGTATGTCGGGGGCGGGAGATTCATGTGCTCGCAAAAAATCCCCAAGCTTCAGACACGCCCAGCTCCAAGCTTTTTTTGAAGCTGTAGTGTGGACGGGCTGTAAGACTACGGCTTCCCAGGTCCATGAAGTTGCAATAAAATAACGGAGAATTGTACACCCGGAAGTAAATATTCTCCTTACTGTCGATTGATTTGACAGTGATATCTCCACTACTCATCAACTCAAATACACCAGATTACTTTAGTTAATTAAACGACATTGATAGGTTTAAATTGTGTACAATGCTTTTGTGTTTTTCCCTTCAACTCAACAACCTGTTTTCTCTGAAATGTGGAGCGTCAAAGAGACTACACTACCCACAATCCCCAGCTATTGTTGTGCCGACGCCTGTCCGCTTTGCGACAAACCCGATATCAAACGATATCGGTTTGAACTTCATAGCATGAATACTGGGCTTCAGTATAAATCCCCGCCCAACTTTGGAACTTTTCACTGTAATAAATAACAGTTCAAAAACCTGCTCCCCAGAAGATAAAGAAGCCCTTTAGATTCTCATAGTGCCTCACTTAGAACAGACATGTTTGCACTGTTTCCAGTCAGGCTGTGAGAATAGCTTAATATTCAATATAACTTTGTTCACCCCAACATTATTGATTTATGGAACGTAATGAACAATACACTTTCGAAACCTTGATCATGCTTACTTAATATAAATTGCTGCATTACAAAATTCTTAAAAACTATTCACACACTAATCTTTCTGTATTATCTCTGTGTCCTTTCATCTCAATGTTCCTGTCAGCAGGCTTCAGTGCAGACCCCTCTCCTCTTTTAGCCCATATTTTCCCCCTGACTTCATAACATGCTTTTTCAGCTGGCAGGGGAAGCTGTCAGCTTCAAAAACACCCAGTCAGACCTGAAAACTGTGAAGCAATCCTTTCATTCTAAAGTGTCCCTGCCCTCCCCTGCTGCAGCCTCCCGATCTCACCCATTACCTCCACCAACACCACAACGCCCCCCACCCCCTGCATGTCCCTCTGCTGTCTGAAAGCCTCACTCTTTTATTCCGTTTGTTCCTAATTAGAATCACAGGCCGCCTGTGAAGTTCAAAGTCAAAGCAAACAAAGTAACTTCATGACTATTTTTTTGAAACAAAACCTCTCTGGTAATAATTTGGAATGCAGACCTTTGGTGCACCCCTGCTTCTTCCTCAGATTTGATGTACAAAGTGGGAAGAAATACAGGCTATAATGCAAACAATAAATACATAATGAGGACAAGATGTTTGAAGTACCCTCTTTAGATCTGGGAGCTCACTGTGTAATGCATTCCTGGGTCTAGGTGCTGCTGGTGTTGCTTCCCCCCCTCTCATTGCCATACCTCATTTCTCCCCCAGAGCTGTCAGATTTACTTCCAATTAACGTATATCTGTTCCACTCCAGCGACTCAACACAAGCACTGCTGCTGCTGCCGCCGCCACCGCTGCTGCTCCCAGCTCACAACTCCTCAAACTTTCTGCTGTTGCTATGGTGTCTGTCTTCTTCAAGGGCCTGATTGCCTGAATGTTGTTCAGCTCTCTGCTGGCAAATAAAGTCTGCTTCATTTCCAATATGGGAAAAGTAAACAGAGAGGATTCAAAGTGGCTCGAATTGCTGAGTTTCACACATGTATTCAATGGTGTGATTCTGCTAGTGTGAAGGTGTATATATACACCTACATGTATACACCATAAACATAACTACAAAATGACCAGTATATCAAATAACATGTTAAGGAGAGGGGACTGTATGTTAAAGTAAATAAGCGAAAAAGGGTATACATTGTAGAATTGAACAACATTACAAAAGCCATCAATGGTAAAGTGAAGTTGGCCTAAATGTCTGTATTTCTTATTCACAAGGGTGGTGTGTTTTAGAAAAAATATGTGGTTATACCATTGGTAATGGAAATATGAAAACATGTAATAAAGCCAAGAGTTTATTTTTAAATCCCTTTAATTAAGTGTAATGTACAATTATTAAGCATCGAATAAAAACAACTGTATCTATGATACAGCCAAAATGCCAATTTCTCACAGTTCCCATTAGAGTGATAATAATACTTCAATCAGCACAGTTTATTTTAAAAGACCATGGAAGCCGGTCGTGAATACAGGATGTTTCCAAAGCCAATGAAGGCAGGCAGGGTGATTATCTTTAATGGCAAATTATTACTTAATCCTTTGGAATATGTTATATTCAGAGCACTGATCTACTCCCTTACAATAGCAGGCACTTTTTTTTAACTATGCATTGCTTTGGCCTAGATTTACATTTTACTTATTGGTTTGGATCATTTTAAGCTTACTGGCTACTGGAGGGGCTCATTTTTGATAAAATAATACAGCATATTTTAAAAGTGAAAAAAACAGCCATAAAATGCGACATTTGAACATTTTAACCAACTTAACACACATGTCTTGCAGGAAAATGGGTGTTTAAAATTACCTTAAGAACACGTTAAAATAGTAGTGAAATATGGCACTCTAGGCTTTCCATAGTCTCAACCCCTACCACCAAGCAGAGGATTTTCAGTAAGTCTGGACCTGATTCTCCGATGAGCATGCTCATGTTGAAATCTGTTTCTTTGTATTTATACATTTGGACTTGACAGCATGTATATCTATACTATCACTGGGATATAATGTCTTCATTTATTTATTTTGTGTCAACCTATAATCAATTATTATAGATTAGGCCATCCAGCAGTATATAAATCATTTTAAATGAGCTCCATCTTTAAAAGCAAAGTACAAGAATGCATCAATAATTCAATGACAAATACATGATATTATTCTGAAATTGGCTATTCTTTATGATGAACATTTTATATTTGCTTTATACTTTTGTACTTTGACTTAAGAGTAAGAATTTGAAGGTGGGATTTGACTTTATTTTGCTAAGTTTCCTCGAGTCAAAGATGGGAGTACCTATTCCACCGCTGCTGATGATCTGTTTGTTTCTGTATGCACGCAGCGCTGTAAACACTCCCTGCAGCCGCACCGTCTCAGAGACATCAAACATGGCTAATGAAGAGTTCCATCTGAAGGAGCAGAGACCTGCCGACTATTGTGTACCAGCCGCGTGTATCACTGAATCTAATGCTGCATTTGCATGGAATGGTACAGCTGTGGGTAGTAGGTTGTAGATTTATATTTTATGTTTTTTTAAGATTATTTTGGGCAACCACTGCCCCTAAATGGTTTCTGCATCCTGGAGGAAACAGTTATTTGACAGGCAGTGTCCAATAGTGTAAAACATATGTGTAATATTGGTGTTACATGGGTGGAATATGGGTCTCATAACAGTGTAATGTGGGTTTAATAACAGTGTTACATGGGTGTACAATATGGGAGTAATAATAGTGTAACTTGGGTAACATAGGGGTGTATTAATGCGTAATGTGGGAGCAATAACAGTGGAATATGGGTGTACTGGGGGTGCAATTACGATGTAAGAAGGGTGTAATAATGGTGTTACTTGGGTGTAATAACAGTGTAAAATAGGTTTAATAGGGGTGTATAAATGTGTAATCTGGGTGCAATAACAGAGTAATTTGGGTGTAATGTAGGAAGTACTAATCATTAATTTTCCAAAATATGTATATGTGATTGCCCATTTAAGGGTTTAAGAATAGAATGTTTGGGAATCTAATAAAAAAGATAAAAATGGGTGTCAGATTGGGAAAATCACATCCTCCCACAGAATCTCTCAGTTGAGCAGCCTTGGCTCTCCAACTGGAAACAAAGCTCAAAACACACACTAAAGCTGTGGTTACATTTCACGTGGGACCTACGGTAACTGAAAAATCAGTGCATTACTACTGTACATGTATACAGACAACAATGGGTGCCTTCGCATATTTAGATGTCAGGGGATTTGACAAAATGTCGGTATTGTACTACTTGAGAATAATAATAGGCTATGTCAAAGCTCGGTTTAGGGTCTGTATAGCAACAAGAAAAAAGAAAAAAAAACACCAAGACCGACAGATGGCATGTACACTGTCTCAGTCACAGAGAGCCACAAAAGGATTTGAATTGATACTGGGTGAATCTGGCCAACAGCCTGCTGTCTTAAAAAGAGAAGAACTGCACATGAACTTCAGTTTGGAGCCTTTAAAACACAAACATCTCTCTTTCTTTGTGATTTGCAATGCTCTGGGGAGAGTCCAAACGGGCATAATTGAACATTTTAATTTGTACTGCTGAGACATTTCAGTGTGTGTCCAAGGATGGTGCCAACATGTTGGATTTGGAGGACTGGAAAGAAAGATAATTTAATCAACAGTCTAGACTGTGTTTCTATAAAGATCCTGGAAGTTGTTTAACTCTTTAACTTGACAATGAACCTGACTCTTGTGCTGGCTATATCTCTTTCAGATATGTCCCTCATTTGTAGCTTTAGATATTTATAGAGCCTTTTCAGTACACTTGAGCTCCGAGCACCCTGAGGTTCTATTTGTTGTGCACCGACAGAAATGTTAAAGTTTAGTCATGTTTCATGTTTTGTTTAACCATTTTCTGTTTTGTCTCCCATGTCCTATCTGGTGTGTGTCTCCCGCCCTCATCAACATCAGCCCCGCCCCTGATTGTTTCCACCTGTGTCTTGTTACCCTGTGTTTAAATACCCCTGTCTCCCAGTGTTCAGTGTCAGTTCGTCTTGTCTCATGCCATGGAAAGGTCTATGCTCATTGTGCTCTTGGAAAGTTTGTTTTGTCACTACGTGAACGCTTTCATTTTTTGCTCCCTATTTTTGTTCATTTTTCTGTTCTTGGAAAAATAAAGTATCTTACTAATACTTTATCTCTGGCTCCCGGGTCATGCATTTGAGTCCTACTTCCTAAGTGTCTGAGTTCGTAACAGAACGAACTGACCAGAATGGACTCAAAGACATTTCATGCCGCCCTGTCAGCCCAAGGAGAGAGGATTTTTTGCCATGAGGAACAGCTGGGCTTAATCAGCCAAAGAGTTAAAGAGCTTGTAGGAAGCCAGGCCAAGCTACAGGATTCCGTCTCTATCCAGATACAACAGATGACGGATCACATGCAGCAATTCTTCGCTCACCTACAGCCTACTCCGCCGATGACGTCATTCACAGCTGACTGTCTTCCTGTCAAGGATCCTGCTGACGCTGTCAACCCGAGCCAGGCAGTTTCCTCCTCACCACGGCTGGCTCTTCCGGAGAGGTTCTCCGGAGATTCCATGAACTGCAGAGCTTTCCTGGTTCAGTGCGATCTGCATTTCCAGCACACCCCAGGGGCTTTCTCATCAGACCATGGTAAAGTGGCGTTTATTGTGTCCCATTTAACGGGAAGAGCAGCAGCCTGGGCTACTGCAGAATGGTCCAGAGACTCTACGCTTTGTTACTCATTAGCCGACTTCACAGACACTATGAGTCACATTTTTGACCACTCGTCACCTGCTACAGAGGCCAGCAGAAGGCTTCTTCAGATGCGCCAGCACAACCGACAGGTGGTTGATTATGCCATCGAGTTTCGCACGGCAGCAGCAGACAGCGGGTGGAATGTTCCGGCTCTTCGTGACGCTTTCCTGGTTGGACTTTCGGATCCAATAAAGGACCAGCTGGCTCCTCTGGAGGTGCCACGAGACCTGGAGTCTCTCATCGCTGTATCCATCCGGATCGACAACCGACTTCGGGAGAGGGAGAAAGAACGCCGGCGCACCCGTGACGGAGATCCCAGTGTCCAGGGCTTTCCTCGGAGAGCCGCTCCGCCAGGGGAAGTTTTCCTGCCGTGGATTCGGACCGTCAGAGGACCGCGCCACCGCCTGACTCAGACGAACCCATGCACTTGGGTAGGACCAGGCTTTCTTTGGAGGAGAGGCAGCGCCGCCTTCGGGAGGGTTGCTGTTTCTACTGTGGCCAGTCGGGTCACCAACTCGCCTCATGCCCGGGAAAAGACCGAGCTCACCAGCCAAGAGGAGGGCGCTGGTGAGCAAGCTTCCCACAGACTTTCCTCCTCGACCTGTTACTCAGGTAAACATTTGTATTAACAATCAGGCCATTGACCAGGGAGTGCTTATAGACTCAGGGGCTGACGAAAGTCTTATGGACTGGGGCATAGTCAAACAGCTAAAAATAAATACTGTTCCGCTATCTCGCCCTATTAACGCCAGTGCTTTAGACGGTCGTCTTTTGTTCACTGTTACCCACTGCACTGAGCCTATTCGGATTACTGTCAATAAGGACCATACAGAAGTTATGCAGTTTCACATTTTCGAATCTGCTCAACACCCGATTATTTTGGGTTTTCCGTGGTTAAAGATTCACAACCCACACATTGACTGGCGCTCAGGGAAAATTAAGGAGTGGGGAGAGGATTGTATTAACAGGTGTAAACATTCACGCTCTGTTAATGCACCAACAGACCCTGATAGGATCATTATAGATCACCCTGACTATCCTGATCTACAGAAAATACCTCCTTGTTACCACGATTTAAAGGAAGCCTTTAACAAATCGAAAGCCATGTCACTACCTCCTCACCGGTCTTTTGATTGCCCCATTGAGCTCCTACCGGGGGCTCCCATTCCCAAGGGAAGACTGTATTCAATCTCAAGGCCCGAGAGAGCGGCAATGGATGAGTACATTTCCTCTTCTCTCAAATCAGGGATTATCCGTCCTTCATCTTCCCCAGCTGGAGCGGGGTTTTTCTTCGTAGGGAAAAAAGACGGTTCTCTGAGACCCTGCATAGACTACAGTCCTCTTAATGACATTACGGTAAATAACCGCTATCCTCTGCCCCTCATGTCCTCTGCTTTCGAACTACTTCAGAATGCCAAGATATTCACTAAGTTGGATTTAAGAAATGCATATCACTTGGTTAGAATAAGGAAGGGGGATGAGTGGAAGACAGGATTCAACACTCAGAGTGGCCACTATGAGTATCTTGTAATGCCTTTTGGACTGTGTAATGCACCGGCTGTGTTTCAGAGTTTTGTGAATGAGGTTTTGCGGGAATTTTTGAATGTTTCTGTGTTTGTGTATCTCGATGACATTTTGATTTTCTCACCAGACACTGAGTCCCATGTTAACCATGTCCGTCAGGTTCTGCAGAAACTGCTTGAGAATCAATTGCATGTCAAGGCAGAAAAATGTGAGTTCCATGCAGAAACTGTGTCTTTCTTAGGATACATAATATCTCCTAACCAGTTACAAATGGATCCTGCCAAAGTCAGTGCAGTTTCCGATTGGCCAACACCAGACTCCATGAAAAAGGTTCAGCAGTTCCTGGGGTTTGCAAACTTCTACAGGAAGTTTATTAGAAACTTCAGTTATATTGCTGCTCCTCTGCATGTTCTCACTTCTCCTAAGGTTCCTTTCAAGTGGACTCCCCAGGCTGACGTTGCTTTCCAGCGCCTCAGGGAAAAGTTCACCACAGCTCCCATACTCACCATTCCGGATCCCCAGCGCCAGTTTGTGGTCGAGGTCGATGCTTCCAATGAGGGAATTGGAGGAGTATTGTCCCAAAAATCCGTGGAGGACAACAGGATACACCCATGTGCCTTCCTGTCGCGTAAGTTGACGACGGCAGAGAAAAATTATGATGTGGGGAATAAAGAACTGTTAGCTGTGAAAGCTGATCTGGAGGAATGGAGACACTGGCTGGAGGGGGTAGAGCAGCCGTTCTTAGTCTGGACAGACCATAAAAACCTGGAGTACATTAGAAAGGCTAAACGCCTCAACTCCCGCGAGGCCAGATGGACTCTATTTTTCAGTAGGTTCAATTTCACCCTCTCTTTTCGCCCCGGTTCCCAGAATCAAAAGCCTGATGCCTTGTCTTGCCTTTTCGAACCAGAACCCCTTGCTGTAGAGCCCAAGACCATCCTTCCGTTAAACCGTATGGTCGGAGCCTTTTGCTGGCAAATAGTCGGATGTTAAGCAGGCTAATATGTTGAACCCGGCACCTAGCGAGTGTCCAAACAACCTGCTCTTTGTTCCTGTGTCTCTCCACTCTAAGGTCATCCACTGGGCCCACACGTCTGTGCTCTCGTGCCACCCTGGAGTTAAAAGGACTATGTGCAGGATTAAGCAGCGTTTCTGGTGGTCAGCCATGAAGAAGGATGTGCAGGAGTACGTAGCGGCTTGTCCGGTGTGTGCTTGCAATAAAACCTCGTCCCAGGTCAAGATGGGTTTGCTCCAACCGCTGCCGATTCCTTAACGTCCCTGGTCACACATATCTATGGACTTCGTGACAGGTCTCCCC
>CALSBZ010019347.1:0-10853 GCA_943591055.1 Gobionotothen gibberifrons
AGTGGTTTTAGATCAGGACCTGGTCTAATGTGGTCAAGATGCGAAAAAAGCACTGAAATCTCCCTTTTTTAATTTTCACAAATAGAATAAAGGTTTCACAAATCTCAAACTGTGTTATAAAGAGTCTTTAGACTCTCTGGGATAATCCAGTCCAAAAAAAATCGGCTATGCAGCGATTTAAGAGGTTCAAACACGGAGGATTGTTCGCTCAGCGCTGTAAATTAAGTGTCCCTTAACTTTCCCCTTAACTGCCGAATCGGAGGCTCTGAATCGGAAGCCAACTTCAGCGTCGTGATGTAGACAAAGTATACTGAGTTGCCACGGAAACAGGTCGATGGGAAACACCTAAGTAGAGCCAGTTAGCTTGTAAGCAGGTGCTAGCTTTAACCTGTCAACAGTTAGAAGTGCTTTGTTGCTCGCTAGTTTCCAGAGTAACAATTGATTAACTTTAGCTGGTTAGCTTGTTAGTTTGCAAGTTAGCCAGCCGTACCTGTTAGCGCTTAAATACCATCGAGCTAGATTAGTTCTCCTGTTAACGCCAGTGCAGTTTCTAACTATTCCATCCTGACAGTGCTGTGGTAAATAAAACAACGCCTGCCTCTGATGTTTACCTTGAGGCTACAATCAGTAAGATTAGTGTTACCTGGTTTAGTGCGGTCGGAAACGTTTCTCAGGAACACCAGATCCTCTACTGAAGAACAAAGTTAGTCTCTCTCCGGGGAGGATTTAGCGGAACACAGTTTTACTATCCGAAAGTCTCAGGACAGGAATAATTCTTATTATACATCCATGGGAAAAATCCGCAACATCTTCCAATTTCCCGGGTGTGACAGTTTTCTTCTTCGCCTTCTTTTTTCTTCTTCTTAGAGATGTATTGGCGGTTGACAACCAACAGTGGTGCAATACCACCACCTACTGGATTGGAGTGTACATGAGTAAAATGGCAGAAAACCTAATAATAATAATAATAAGCCGCCCCGAAATGCTCTCTACTATTTCCTTTGATCTATTCATATTTATTATAACAGCCAACATACATACACAACACTAACTCTTGTTCACATTGTAGTAAGTGCTTTTGTTGGGGTAGTTACACAGATCCTATATCAAGGTTATCCGTATTTTCATATGCAAAGTCAAATTTTACTTTATATCTTATATAAGAATATAGAAAAGTCACAGAAGATGGTGGAAAACCCCACCTGGAAACTCATAAGCAATGAAGAGGTTGCAATGAGGCACTGCAATTGTTTGATATTGGCCCAACTTGAGCATTGGTTTGAGTTTGGATTCAGTAATAGCTTTTTGTTGGGGCGGTTGAACATTAATGCTACCAACTGCAAAGCAAGATATTCGTCATAGACATCACAATGAGATTACCTTTAAGACACTAGTGATTTTTGTCTTCATAAATGCTTCTCTTTTGGGTTGTCTTGATTGTGAGTTATTCAACAGAAATATTGCTGTAGATAGGCCTATAGTCAATTTCCATTATTTGACCCTGCCTTCTGAATGGATGCATTCGTCAGCAGCAGTGGCGTTTTTATATGTACAAAAGTGGTGGGGCACGAACAACTTAGATGTGTATATATAAGCTTCGGGTGTTTTTTTAAACACGTAAAAAAATAGCTGTAGGCTATCTATGGTTCCGATAGAGAATATATATATATTTTTTTTAATTGTATTTAACCTTTATTTAACCAGATGAAAACATTGAGACAACATCTCATTTACAATGCTGACCTGGCCAAGAAGGCAGCAACGTTACACGTTCTTACACATAACACGGACATGTGTGTGTTTGTGCTGCTGTTAGTAACTGTCCCAGAATCTCATCTGGTAAAAAACATCACTTCCTCTGACTAAAATGTATTTTGTGTGTTACTGAAGTGAGACCTATCTTGATCAGTATCAGATGTTGCAGTTTCCTTGAAAAGAGAATTCTGAAACTGAGACAACAGCTGACATATGGGGACATGATCTCCACTAAGTACGTAATGCAAAGTATTTATCCGTATATATATTATTTGTTTTAACACAAAGGCTTTCAAAAGTTTTTAAATGAACCTAGAATTAAAAAAAATGCAATAAAGTAAAATATAGTAACATAAAAATAGACAAAAAGTAGAAATACAATATATGGTGCTCTCTCTATAGTGCATATTTTAGTGGGATCTGTTCTTCTACGGACACATTTGTATTATTCCGCCGGAACTTTGGCCCTCTTCTCCTCCTGCATTGAACATCGCAGAAACTCCGTTCAAACATCAAAACGTTCAGCTCGGTCGGGAATTGATGGCTATTACTTTTCTCATTCATAACTTTCATAATTCCAGAGATACATCCCATAATTCATCAACTTTTTAACATTGAAGTCAATGGAGGAATGTTCAGACTTCAACAAATCTTCATGCGACTTCAACTGCTAACTGTTCATTCATGCTTTCACTCCGAAACCTCATTCCAACTTTAAAATGTTACACATCTTTCTGACATTATTCGTGTAAAACAACTTTTAAATCTGATTCTTACTTTTAGAGATATTAAACATTGTTTAGACCTTGTTAAAGAGGTTTTCTTCAGATTTTAACATTAACTAGAGTGCGTGATGTCACAGCTAGAGTGGAGGAAATCTTGAAATATGCCTTCATATATTTTTTTAAAACTGCCATAATTCCCAAACCCTACATTCCTGAGAGATAATATGTCATGACAAACGTAGGAAAACATCTCGTAGCTTGAAAAATGGCAAATAATTAAGCAAAATAATTAAACAAACTGCCTCTTGAGGGCATGACGTGACAAAAACATTCAATATGCCTCCATTAAAACCCATTGTAATTTCAGCCTGATATTTCCTCACAGCAGCAGCCGCACACCTTTAGTTAAACTGCCAAAAAGGACACATTATTAACCCGAAACTACACAAATATTACACTTCAGATACTCAACTTCCTTGACATGCTTCACGTTTTGAAATTTCACAGATATATGTTACGGTTCTTCCACAAAACGTTCACATGTAAGAGGTTTATCTCTCATCCAGAACAATGGAAACCTTTGATCTCTGGACGCCTCGTTAGCTCAAATAGAAACACCTGTGTCATGGAACACGATGATGTCATCGCTCCAACTGACATGCTCAGAGCAGCAGACTTCAGATCAGTGGTTCCCAACCTGGGGGGCGCCAAAGATCGCAAGGGGGGCGCCAGGCCTCAGATGATTTGAGGCCAAATATCATATTTAGACTTTTATTTATTTTTTATTTATTTTACTTTATTTTAACACAATTATCCCCACATTACAATAAAATATAAAACATAATTGATTAATTAATTTGAATACAAATTCAAGTTAGTAGCTAATAAAGGCATAAAAAGACAGAAATGTATAATTGTTTCTTTAATAGAAATGTTTCTTCTGCCCGTAAAGTGTCCAAACCAGGCTTTTCTGGATAAGCGCATTTTTAAAACATAGTCATTGTCCATGCCGGTTTCAGTTGGATTATTTGTCACAGTTGCTCCGATCAGATCGGTCTCCTCCATTTTGTAGATTATTTACGACTTTTGAATCCACATAAACACATCGTCAAAATCTGTGTGTGTTTTAAACAGTTTAATCCCTTTGTGAATTGTTTCCACTTGCGCCGTCCTTTAATTTCTTCATTCAGCGGGAATCCAAATGAATAAATCCTGAGTCCAATAACCATCAAAGTCACTCCAATAGTGCTCGTTAATTACACTTTCATCCTCCTTTTACAAAATATGTCACATTCATCCAGTTTGTGACAGTAGTTGTAGCATATTTGAGACTTTTAAACTTTAATTACCGCTGTTGCGCCCCCCCCCCTAGTGTGTGTGTGTGTGTGAGTGAGGGGGGGGGGGGCGGGGGCGCAACTCCCAACAGGAGTCATTTGGGGGGGCCCTTGGGAAAAAAGGTTGGGAACCCCTGCTTCAGATAATGGTTAATGGTGCTGCCCTCAACAGCTCTACTCAATTATGGGGTGTCATCATCATATGCCGAAGAGAGAGAGAAGAGAGAGAGAGAGAAGAGAGAGAGTAATGTAACCTTCTAATGCTATAACTCCTATGAAAATGTTCAAAAAGTGCTCAAACTTCACCTGTGTGCTAACAGTCCAGACATCTATGGGACAGTTTTGAGATTTCTTCAAATGCCGTTGCCATGGCAACACAATGCTCGCCATGACACATGGCTTTCTCATAACTTCAGTGAAACTGCTCCAAACGCCCCAAAACTTCACAGGTTTGGTAACGATGCAGCCATCAACGCATCTAAGCGTATTATGGGGTGTCATCAAATGCCGTTGCCATGGCGACAAATCTTTCGCCATCAAGTTAGTTCAAAAGTTTGCAGTTAAAATATTCTGCTGCTATTCCAAGCCTTTTTACTTTCTTTTCTTCTCTCATCACACATTCAAGCCCCCAGTGTTCATGTATCATTTCAATCAAATTTCTTCACTTTCTTCTTACACATTACATTTCAGCATAGCAGTTTAGTGTCGGCTTTTCAGCATAAAGCAACAACTTTATGTTAGCTTAAATAGCTTATAATATTATAGTGTAACAGTGTAACAGTCCTCAATTATATGATCTGGTTATAAAAAGAACAATTAGAAATAAATGTAGCACAACCCCCACGTGCTACATCGTACGTACTACTACAACAAATTATATATCATACTTAAAGCAGAATAATCATTTTTAAAAAAGGTCCCTTCTTCTTATCACATCATGAAGTTCATCTATTTCCTCTAACTTCATATTTGTTCATTCCTCTATTGTTTCGTCTTAACGTTGCCCTTTATTTGTGTAATTGTGTCCTCTTAAATCAAGGTAAGAAATAGTTTTAAAAAAGCATCGTTTTTACTGAGATGTGGGACTACATTTTAATAAATGTGTAGGAAAATTATGTATACACTAGATTTTCCCAAAAATATACATAAACATACACTACAGTGACATCTGGCGTCGTTTTTGTAAGACATTTTTACTTCCGCATAAATAAAGCCTCCCCACGTGACGTAACATGGGGGAGAGCGGCCGGTCTACCGTAGTAAACATGGATCACAATGCTAGTTTTGACACAGAAGAGGTTGAAAATAAATATTCGAATGCATATGATTATAATTATGAGCCTGCTAGGCGTCCAAGAGACCAGGAGCAGGCAGCGAGAAACATTTCCTCAGGCATCGAAAAGCGGAACCGAAATTCACATTTCTAAATGATGCCGTTGGAATCGAAATGTTGGAACCGGTTCCGAACCGGAACCGGTTCTCGGTACCCAACCCTAATCTCGAGCCGGTTTCTCAAACTTACCTACCCCTCCTTTAACTATACGTTTGATACATTTAAGTCAAGCTAAGGTACATGTGATGGTAGCTAGTTAGTGCTCTTACCTGTGAGGCCTCCTCCAAACAGCATAATAACCAGACTGTATCATTAAAACTAAGTCCCAGTTCTAGATCCTTGACTTTAGACCAGGGGTGTCAATCCGGCCCGCAACTTCATTTTATGTGGCCCGCAAGAGCTTGCAAAGAATATAATACGTTTATTATACGGTTACATGCTACTTTACAGTATATATGTTCATTTGAATTAATTTCTTATTTTATAGTTATTTCTTATTATTTATTTTTTTAACCTTTGATTTATCCTTAATTGTATTAATCTGTGTGAATCTGTAATGTCCTGTTTTTCAATCTGACCCTGTTGCTGTTAAACTACTGAATTTCCCCACAGGGATTAATAAAGGTCCATCTTATTTTACAGAAGCATGTTGCCCTGAAGAGACTTGCAATTATTTGCCCCAGACTTCTGCTTTCAGACGAAGTTAATTATTAAGTTATTACCCTATCCAATACAAATCCAATGCAGAGGCAATAGTATTTATTTCATACATATTATGTATTTATATATGTATATTTATATAGTTACAACCGGCCCTTTGAGTGCAACCATAATGCTAATGTGGCCCACGATGAAATTGAGTTTGACACCCCTGCTTTAGACAAACAATTAAAAAGTATTTGTAAAGTAAATATATTTAAAGACAAATCTTTATTTGAATGTGCCTCTTAACCTGAGATATTAGTTATACAGTAATAGTATTGACAATCTAAAAAAACTGAGCAACTCAACAGTCAACTTTATATTTCTTATTGTCTAAACTAAAGCATTTATTATTTTCATTTTTCCCCTCTCATATTCAGTGTGGACGGATTGAGACAGCGTGGTGTCCAGAGAGCTGCAGAGACTTCAGGGAGAAACCTCCGTGTGATGGACGTCCTGTCTGTTGGTTTGGAGAGGACTGAGGGTCTTTCATCAGCGAGGAGGACCAGGCCTGATGGAGGAGCCCATGCTGGGCAAAGCTGATACCAACTGCACAGGCCAAGTCTGTCACTTTATTTGACTAAATGTGTTTACTTATACATTTGTACACCTTCTGTCCATATGTGCTTTTTATTTAAAACATGTTTGATTAACTTTTGGTTCACATTTCAATAAATTGTATTTGTATTTGCACTCCTTTCGTCCATTATTCGTACTGAAAATGTTAGATTACACATTCACATCTGACTGAAGATTGGCTTGATTTATTTGTGACGTTGTAAACTCTGCGGTATAAGGCACAAGCGATGTGAAGCTCATAAAGTGAGGCGAATAGAAATAATCAGCTGATGGAGTGTAGATGTGGAAATAGGTGCATTCGATCAGCTGACTGTATTTTCACAATAAAAGTAGTTTCTTAGTGAATGTCCTGTACTGGTCTTAAAATCTCATAACATCAGCTTTTATTGTTCCTCTTGGATGTTCTTCTTGACCCTCAGAGAAGGAGAAAATGTCGTGTCTTTCAGGCATGTCCTTTCCTAACAAAAATTACAGGAAACATAAAACATATTATTGCAGAACAAGTGTGTTATTTATGAAAGCGGTGTGTTTGTGTGTTTAGGGGCTGTAGATATAATTATTTTGTAATTGTAATGTTTTTTTTGTATTTCAACAGTGAGCTACAAAGACAATCAGATTATGAATGAACAGTATGAAGTTCATCAACATTGAAATATATGTTATTATCAAAATAATATTTAACTGTTATCAAAACGTAGTGCAACTGTAGAAGCTTGCTCTGTTGTCTCACAACAATATTGAGAGATAAATTGTCACAATTGAACTGAAGACCAAAGTGCAACACACGGGAAATCGGGGAATGTCGGTAACCAGCTTTATTGTAAGCAAAAGACTGGTAGTATACAACACGGCAGATAAAAGGCAAGATGGGAGTCGCAGGTACCAACCGGTCAGGGAGCAGGCAAGGCAGAATAATCCGAGTTCAGGCAGGGTCAGGAAACAGACGAGACAGGATGGTCTGGGACAGGCAGGGTCAAAACCGGGAGAGCAATCTGGAGGTAATACGGGAAAGACTGGCATAATGCAAAGTACGATCTGGCCCTGATGTGAAAGTGAAGTGAGCCTAAATACTAAATGGCCTAATGGGTGAAACAGAGTGAGAGAGATACAGGGTGTGGCTACAGGTGAGACAGGTGAACGGAAAACTACTGGTGAATGATGGAGCAGATTGTGACATAAATAGTAGCAGTTCTCACTATGTGTTAAATATCTTTGCCTTCATTACATTAAATTAGAAAGCTGACAAAATCATATTGCTTGTTAACATCTAAATGTAACTTTGTGCATGGAAAAAACCCTCAACTTCACTGATGTGTAGGTGATCTAGTATTTAGTATTGTTTAATGGAATGTATATCAGTGTATTAAAGTCAATACTTCATTTATTTAAACCAATATCTTTATTGATTCTTTGTACAGTATGAAGAAAGAGTCTTTGTACCTGTGCTGAAGTTCACTGCTGTGAGGAGTCCAGTTCTGTCTCTCACTCTCTGGTCCAGCCTGTCTGCATCACCTGGACACCTTAAACAAACAGATATATATGTAAAGTACCATATGTAGAAACAATATAACAGATTCTCTTCTGTTGAACATGTTGGATTGTGTATTGTCCGAGTCAGGGTCCTTTTTATTTTACTGTAACTTTGGAAGTTGTGTTACCAATGCTTACTGTTTATTTGATACCAATTTGGTAATGCAATTAATAAAAACAACAAGGTTTCGGTTCGTTCTTCAGATGACTGTGACGTTAACATAATCATCTTGAAATATGACATTAATAATTGTAATATACACACATCTTATTGTGAGGTTGATTTCACATACACTACTTCGACATTAGCTTGTCTACATACTTGAGCATAGCCAATTTAAATTAACCTTAGCGATGCATACAGTTCCTACCTACATAATAAAATATCTCTCTAAGTTACAAGGATGACCTTATTTTATCAAGCTCAAACAGAAGCCGTTTGTTCTACAGTATTATCCCACTTAACACTTGTCTATTTCGTTTTAACCTTTATATATACAGTCTATGATTTTAACTAGGGCTGTACGATATTGGTTTTTTGAAACCGATACCGATAACTTCCTGCTTCTCAAGACCGATACCGATAACCGATAACCGATAATAATATTATATATATATATAATATATATTAAATGTACCTGTAGTTTTTGCACACCTGCCTGGTGGTAAAAAAAAGACTAGTAATGAGCAAATGACATGAGCATTACTACTATGAACAAAACAAAGCCAAGAACAGTTTTGACTCTTCAAAGTGACCATATTTATTTTCCCAAATAAATATAATTGAGTCAATCAGTCAATGTTTGTAGTCTTTGTCCAGCCACTGCGCCGTCAGACCTAGCATGCTAACGGGGCTAACATCACTGGTCCATATGTCCGTGGTGAAACTTATGTCCCGTATATCGTTATCGATCAGAGTATGAAGGAGTGTGCATTGCATTTGTTAATACAAATAGCAAGTGAACTATCTAACTCTGAACTTTGAAATAGTCCCATACTACCGACGACATGTTTGTTTACTCTCCTGGCTTCACGGCTGCACACCATTTACGTCACAGCCAGGCATGAGTTAGGGAGCGCTGGATTTGTGAAAAACTCCCCTCTTCCTAAACCACTAATACCACAGTACTGGCAAAACGGGAGGAGCCGAGTGAAAAACAAGCGCCCCTCATCCCAATCCACCCACACCGCAGTATTTTTTTCATTTTTTTTACCCAAAAAATATATTGTATATTATCGGGGCTATTAATACTTTTATCGGGTTTATCGGGATGACGTCATAATTCCTAATATCGGACCGATAATTATCGGGCCGATAATTATCGTGCACCACTAATTTTAACTTGGAGGCTACGATTAGCATCGTTAGCACCGACGTAGCTACCACTCAACACGCTAACCCAAGCCTTAACATTCATTACGTAGCTGATTCAAATCATTAACACATAAATAAGTACTCGAATTTCACTTACCGCAGAACCACATTCATGCACTGTCTGTTTCAACCGCAGAGCGAGTCACAATAGTCCGATATATAAGCATGAAGAACAAACAAACACGGCCGGGGTCAAGTTGTGTTCCCTGGATGAACTGAGCAGCAGGCAGAGTGCCTGTAGCTTCACGGAGCAGCTAGCAGAGAGACAAGAAGCTAACAGCAGCAGTCACTTGACAGAGCCGTCACTCAATGTGACCACGCCCTAATTTATGCAAACATTTTAAGACCTAATATAAATAAAAGGGTCGTGTTAGAAAACAATTCACTCACAGATTCATAATCATGAAGGTGGAATCTAACTATATCGATAATAAAATGTTTGGAGCCAGGGGTAGAAACATGTTTTTTTCTGCCGTAAAATTGGGCATTTTAACATGGGGTCTATGGAAATTGCTCCTTTCTGCAGTCATCGCCTATCGGCCAATATATGAACTGCAGTGTGTGGCACTTCCGTATTGGCGTCCCGGCTCTTCCCCTGAGTTTGCCGCTTGGTATTTGCGTGGGGATTGTTGCAGTAGAAAATTCAACTATAGCGCTGGTGCATTAATGGGAAACCCTTAATGTTTGAGCACCCTCTATGAAACATCAAGCTACCCCACAGCACCCAGGGAAAATCTCTGGCGCCGCCACTGCGTTGTAAATGGCTTGATGGAAAGCAGGTGTATAGTCGGGGAGGGTGCACAGCTGATTGCAGAGTGGAGGTTGAGCCGGGAGCCAGGAGCCAGACACAGACAGGGGGAAACAAACAAACACAAAGGAGACGGCTGGGGCAGTACAGCCACCACAGCGTTACATAGCCGCGGGAAGTCATTTTGCTCAGGGGGTGCTGCCAAAAGTGGGGAGGGGGGCCACTTAAAAATGTTTTAAAAAAAAGGCGGTGCCGGGCCGGGCCCGGCTGTCAGCGATATGAGTCGCATACATTGTTTGTTAAAGGCGAGACACGGCAGGCAAAAACATCGTTTTTCATGCACTGGTCAATTTTGAGATGTTGTGCTATTTTGATTCCATACATACTTGCCAACCCTCCCGATTTTCGCGGGAGACTCCCGATTTCACTGCCCTCTCCCGGTTTCCTCCCGGGGTCATATTTCTCACGCATTTCTCACGATTTCTGACAAAATCAGATTTACTCAGGACTGTTTCCACTCGGACTTTAATACAGCTACACCATGATTGTTTGGTTTCCATGGTAACATGTCTCTTTAGTAGCGCGCAACTGAAAGTCTGAGAGGGTGAGGAAGAATCCTCTGGTGAATCGACAACTCTACCCTCTGCTCACTCCTTTCCTGTATAATACAGGTCCAGCCCACACATGCTCCATCAAGACAGTGCATTTACAACTACAATAAGCATGTTAATATTAATCTAATACAGCTCCGGCGATCCCCCCCCCCCCCCCC
>CALSBZ010019379.1:63-20216 GCA_943591055.1 Gobionotothen gibberifrons
TAAGCATTAACTAAGCATTAACTAACCATTAACTAAGCATTAACTAAGCACATTTTGTGTACCTTATTGTAAAGTGTTACCACAAACGGTACTGTAGCTCTGTGACTGTCAGAGAACGCATTTGCACCCCAGATGTTGAACTTTTATCTGTTTCATTGCGTCCCTTCTACCTGCCCCGTGAGTTTCCCCAAGTTTTTATAACAATAGTGTACATCCATCCCAGGGCAAATGCCACCTCTGCCTCCAGCACTATTTTTGATTTGGTGCAAAAACTGCAGTCAATTTCACCTGACGCACCTAACTTTATACTTGGGGATTTTAACCATGTGACCCTTAAAAAGACACTCACTAACTTTTATCAATATGTCTCCTGTCCAACCAGGCGGGATAAAACATTAGACCTGTGTTATGGGTCAGTAAAGGAAGCCTATAAGTCAGTCCCATTACCCCCACTGGGCTCTGCTGATCATAACTGTGTGCATTTAATGCCCATATACAAAACTGTTTTAAAGCGAGAGAAAACATTGACAAAGGACATAAATGTCTGGACAGAAGAATCTGTAGCCTGTTTGCAGGAATGTTATGACTGCACTGATTGGGATATGTTCAAAGAGTCTTGTGGTGCCGACTTGGATGAACTTGTTGATGTAACATGCTCATATACAGCCTTTTGTAAAGACATGATTATTCCGTGTAAGCAAGTTAAAATATACCCTAATAACAAACCGTGGGTGACCAAGGCGGTTAAGTCCAGCATTCAGAAAAAGAAACAAGCTTTTAAACAGGGAAGTGCCTCTGATCTGCATGATGCTAATAGGGAACTTAAAATAGAAATTCTGAAAGCTAAACAGAATTTTAAATCTGAAATGCAAAACAAAATGGCTGCATACAACCTTGGCTCAGTCTGGAGTAGCATGAAAACCATAACAGGCCTCTGGGAAACAAAGAGCTGCCATGTGACTCTGGATGGCTTTAATTCAGATGTTGAGTTTGCAAATGCCCTAAATCACTTTTTTTCTCGATTTGACACATTTGATTTCAGTAATAATATATCTGAACTGAAGCTTAAACTTGAAGACAATAAGCATTTTAACATAGATCAGAGGGAAGTGGAAAAGGCCTTCCGTTTAGTAAAAATAAATAAGAGTCATGGACCTGACAACATCTGCGGCCGTTTACTTAAACTTTGCACAAAATAACTTAGCCCTGTGTTCCACTACATTTTTAATATGTCTTTACAGACACAGCATGTGCCAAAGGTTTGGAAGGATGCTGTGGTAGTCCCTGTTCCCAAATCCAGAGGCCCCAAAACTCTTAATGATTTTAGACCAGTTGCACTTACATCAATTCTAATGAAGACATTGGAAAAACTAGTCAGAGCAGAAATCTTACGGAAGACTGAGCATGCACTCGATCCCATGCAGTTTGCGTACAGGCCACACAGAGGAGTGGAGGATGCCACGGTCACCTTACTTAACTTTTTTTAAACACTTGGAGGGAAATGGATCTCATGCTAGACTTTTATTTGTTGATTTTTCCTCTGCTTTCAACACAATTCAACCTCATATTCTAATTGGCAGACTTTTAGAACAATTTGAAATAAGCAATAATCTTATGGGCTGGATTCTTGATTTTTTAACCAATAGGACACAAAGAGTGAGGGTGAATGGGACCTTATCTGATCAAGTCAGCTCCTCCACCGGCTCCCCACAAGGATGTGTCCTTTCACCACTATTATTTATACTTTACACTAATATGTGTCAAAGTAGGTGGGAAAATAGGACTATTTTAAAGTATGCAGATGACTCTGTAATTGTTAGGAGGCTCGAGGACAATGAGACCAGCCACGGCCCTGTCATTGACGACTTCGTCAGGTGGTGTGAGGAGTCCTATCTACAACTGAACATAAGCAAAACCAAGGACATGATCATTGATTTTAGAAGACATCCCCACATACATGAAGTCTTAACAATCCAGAATCAGAAAGTAGAATTTGTGCAATCATACAAATATCTCGGGACAATTATTGACTCAAAATTGAGCTCTGATCCAAACTGTGAAGCTGTGTGCAAAAGGGGGCACCAGCGTTTGTACTGTCTTAGGAAACTGTCCTATTTTAACATTGACAAAACCATGATGATTATGTTTTATTGTGCTTTTATCGAGTCAATTCTGTCTTTTTCACTAATGTCATGGTTTGGTAACCTGACTTTAAAGAGCAGAAACTCTCTGAGTCAGATCATAAAGTGGTCCAGCAGACTGATTGGTGAGCCACAGCTAAACCTGGAGACCCTGTACCTCAGGCAGTTACAGCGGTTATCCAGCTCCATATTAGACGATGACTCCCACCCTCTGCACTCAGAGTTCAAGCTTCTTCCTTCGGGCCGGAGGTTACTTGTCCCAAGGAGTAGAACGAAGCGGTATAAAAACAGTTTTATCCCAGCAGCTATTGCACAAATTAACAAATCATCGGAGCGTCACACAGATTATGTATTTATTTATTTAATTGTGAATTTTGAATGTCCATGTTTGTACTAGTGGTTTCCTTCTTAAAATGTTTCTTAAATATTTTGAGATTTGGTTGAGCAGGGTATACTTGTACTTTTACTAGTCCTTTTATTAGAGATGTGTCTGTTGTTTGTGTTTGTTTTTAGTGTCAGGATGGAACCCTTGTCTTTTTCTCTGTAAACAGAATCTACCTACGGGTACAAATAAATAACCTGAACCTGAACCTGAACCTGAACCTGAACCTGAACCTGATGTATACATACATGTTGAGAAACACATCTGATTATAAACTCTTCTTTAATCCTCATCATGTTTTCTTTATTCAGACTGAGGAGCTGCAGTTTGTCAGAGATCAGCTGTTCTGCTCTGATCTCAGCTCTGAAGTCCAACCCCTCCCATCTGAGAGTTCTGGACCTGAGTCAGAACGATCTGAAGGATTCAGATGAGAAGCTGCTGAGAGATCTTCTGGAGAGTCCAGACTGCAGACTGGAGACCCTCAGGTCAGTAAGGGGTCTCTGCTGGTTCAGCAGTATTGTATGAAACTCAGGGAGGTGTTTCTCTCACTGGGGAAACAGATCAGTGATGTTACCCACTGACTGCAGGCTCTTCCATCAGCTATAGAAGGCCAGCTGAACATGCAAAGCCACATTTAGTCAGTCATCTACTCTCTAGGGCTGCCCTCCACTGCAGACTCTTCTAGTCGACTGATAGTCGTCAATTCAGGCGATCAGTCGACTCACGTTTAGGATATATTATGATTATTCATATATTAGTTTTTTCTCCCAAAAAGGTTTCAGTCTCCAAGGCTGATAAAGAGCATTATTATAACAGTGTTGTGCTTCACATAGAATATATAATAAGACTGTAATATTGAGCCTTTGAAGTATAGATGAGATCTTACAGTAGAGAGCGCATGAGAGTCACAGCGCACGGACGCAGTGGTGCAAACAGCAGGAGCTCCGCTAAGGACTCTCAATGTGTGTGAACAAGCAGCGAGGACACACGCAGATCATTTAGTTTAGTTTCTATCATTCATATCTGAATATAACAACCCAATAGAAACTACACAGGAAACGGAAACACTGAAAATATGAGCATGGGCTGGAATCCCTCCGGACGCCCTCATCACGAGATGAGAGCTTTACGGTGTTCTGAGGTCAGAAGGACTTTATATTAAAGGTCTCTATATGTTGATGCAGAGCTAGCTGCTGCCTGACTCTCTGCTTTCCTCCCAGTCTGAGAGAGGAACACACGTTGGGGATAATCATCCGGAGGAGACTTCTTCTCTGTGGAGTCTGCATGTCACCTTGTGGGTCCTTTACGCTCAGAAGGATCCACACTTTAGATTTCCTGCCCGACAGAATGATCTCAACGACCAGGCTCCGCTCTGAATGAAGGCTGAGGGTTTCCAGCTGACTTCTTTAGCCGACTAACGTTCAATCGACTAATTGGGGGAAGCCCTACAGCTTTCCACCAGACATATGGGGTTTCACAGAAGAGGGGGAAAGGTAGTCTGTTCTTTATGGGATGAGTTTCTAATGACTGGTTACTTCCTGTGATGCAGCTGAGAGCTGTGGCAGGCAGGCGTAGTGTTTGCAGAGAAGATATGATGGGATGTAAAGCATGAGGTCAGGACTCTGAAGCTGACTCAAAGAACTAACACTTATTTCAAACTGGATCTCAAACTGTTGGATTGTGTTCATCCCTACAGTATCAGAGGGGGAGAGACGTTCAGAGCCACGATCCAGAAGAGCTGTGAGTACTGGAACCATATCCTCCATTCATCAAGATATTGTACAATAAATCTGATCTTAAAAGGTATTTATAGTACATTATTATTATTGTTTTATTATTATTTTTCTCACCTCTTCTCTCCATCAGGTGTCTCCGATGTGGAACAGGAAGTGAAGACAGACACAAAGGTGAGAGAGGAGCAGTTGAACAGAGTTGAAGCTAGAACTTAGCTTGATAATAAAATTAATAACTTTGTTTGTTCCAGGCTCCTGAATCCTTCTCACCTGAACACACAACTGAGTCTTCTTACAGGTAACCCTATAACATGACCAAATATTATTTTAAACACATATATTCTATTAATTGTGTTTAATTTCATGTCTTTCACCTCGAGGTATTGCATCCAATCTCTTTCCAGGAGACATGAATACAATAATGACTCTGTGTGTAGGATTGTTTTCTTGTATCAGTCTAGATTCTCGCTGGACTAGACATTTTGTTAATTTAATGAAAGTGTACACACACATTCTGATGCATGTGGACACATCTTCAGTGATGTTCCTGTAATCATCAGGTGTTTCAGATCTTTCATCAAATCCTCCTCCAGGTCAGACTCCAGCTGGATGAAAACCTGTAAGTCCAACCCAGTCTCACAAAAAAACGTGTAATAACTACGTTGGTCCACAACGTAGGACGTAGTATTTCTACAAAAACGCCTCTGAAATTGTAAGATCCCTACGTTTTTTTCACCATTCATTCCAATGGCTGGCGTCTATGTCACGTGATCTTCACATTTCTCCCTGCAGAAAAAACAAAACATGGCCGAACTTCGTTTTATTCTCGGTGTAAAATGCCTATTTTAAAGTTAGTTTGGCCATTAAAATGCGTTTTGATGTCATTTGATGCGAGAAATATGAGTTGTTATTTCAGATGATGTGTGCAGTGGATGTACATGATCTTTAATTTGCTAGTTATTACGAAGATTACTTCAGGAAATTGTGTCTATACAACGTTTTTATTGTTACCAAGGTGGTTGCTAGGGACGCTGCTATCGATATTATTTCTGTTATGTTGTGTAACTGTTTAATGGTGTTATCTGTATTGCTACCCCCTTCCCCGTCAACAATAACACATAATTATCCTTGTGTTTATTTATTTGTTTGATTAATAAATACAAGTTGGAGTCCGTCAGGACCGAGGGTCGGAGCAGCTCATTTGCTTTACAGAATATTACACCCGGAAGTAAGTATTCTCTCCGATGCGCTTGACAAACCCCGTGATAGTCCTCAAGCTCTGTGATTGGAGAGTGTGCTCCGAGGGTTACGCCGAGCGTCGAACAGCACTTGAAATGGGATGGAACCACGGCAGACTGTCCAAAACTGGATTTGAACGGGTCCACCCCGTCCCCCCCTCCCCCACCCCGTCCCCAGAACTACACATGCTGGCTATTGTGTTTCGCAACATGTTCTCTATCTATGGCACTTCTCTACTGGGAGTTGTAGTTTTAAAAGACGTTTTCGTATTTCCCATAATAAGAAGTTGCCAGTATTAAACTGTGTACATCCCTGGAGGTTTAGGGGATAGGAAACACTCAAATTTAAAACATATAATTAATAAATGGGTGAAAATTGCTTGTGCCCATAATGGGCAGCATTAATATATACCCACATGACAGCTAAGGTCAGAAGAGCTTTATTTAACAGCTGGTCTTATGTCTGTGACCCCTCCTGTTGTTCATTGATAAGCCTGAAACATGCACTTGTCAAGGTTCAGAGGCAACTTTTGCAAATATGGCAGTAGCCATCAATCATCTTAAGATAAGATATACTTTATTGATCCCAAGTTGGAAACATTTGCGTTACATCAGCATGTGTAATAGTTGTAAATATGCAGTGGTGTTTATTTGTAAATCATTTAGTATAATCACACAAATTCTGTGTTTTATATTTAATAATTCTGTGTTCTTTATTTATTGATTGTTCAATAACTGACAAGGCCGGAGATTAAAAACTTGGGTCGCAGGTTCCTCAACAGTGCATTACAAGACATCTATCAATATTTGTGTATACCTCCACCATTAAACTGTCATATTCTGCACATTTCTTATACTATCTACATACATCTTATAAGAGTATAATATATAATATCAGTTAAAATAAGTGCTTCAACATAGTTAACATTGCTGGAGGTATACACAAATGCACTGTTGAGGAACCTGCGACCCAAGTTTTTCATTCATTGCATAACTACACCGTTTGTGTATATGATATGTCAATAAACCTTAGAACATCTTGAAATCTTGAAAGGGATGTGCAAAATAGTCATTATATACAGTCTTTAATTAACTATTAGTAGAGAATAACGAGTAATGAATATACTTTATAGGGATCCTATTAATATCTAATAATAAAAATAATGAAATTAAATAACATGCTTTAACCACTAGGTGTCGCTTTATATCATCTGTGCACGTTTATGATGTAAATACAGCCTATCTACCAATTGGATCAAATATAAAAGTCAGCCGAATTAGTATTGATACTGCAAGGAGACGTATTGTGTGAAAAGAAATGTAAGATGTTGTTTAATTGCTGATATATTTATGATCCACGTCACGTTTTCAGTGTTGGCGGCAGTTCCTCATGTTTGTCTAGAAGTCTTCTCATCAGGGCTCTATAAATAGAGAACTACGGCAGATATGTAATATGTAATGCAGCCGAACCGTGTATTACAATGCCGTTATGTGATGACCTCCAAAGAGAAAAGCAAGCACACTCGGAATAAAGTGTTTTCGGTCTGTTTCCGGTATTTGTTTATGACGATGTGATGTGAGATGTGAGACTGGAATTGCACAGGGGAAAATAACGTATCTATGCCACAATTTTAGATGTGGATTTTGTTTAACTAATACGTTCGCGCTGTGGACCAACACTATACATTGACGGGGAAGGGGGTAGCAATAAAGATAACACCATTAAACAGTTACACAACATAACAGAAATAATATCGATAGCAGCGTCCCTAGCAACCACCTTGGTAACAATGAAAACGTTGTATAGACACAGTTTCCTGAAGTAATTTTCGTAATAACTAGCAAACTAAAGATCATGTACATCCACTGCACACATAATCTGAAATAACAACTCATATTTCTCGCATCAAATGACATCAAAACGCATTTTAATGGCCAAACTAACTTTAAAATAGGCATTTTACACCGAGAATAAAACGAAGGTCGGCCATGTTTTTTCTTTCTGCAGGGAGAAATGTGAAGATCACCTGACGTAGACGCCAGCCATTGGAATGAATGGTGAAAAAAAACGTAGGGATCTTACAATTTCAGAGGCGTTTTTGTAGAAATACTACGTCCTACGTTGTGGACCAACGTAGTTATTACACGTTTTTTTACGAGACTGGGTTGGTCAGTCAGAACACAGGCCAGTGAAGGCTTGTTGTAGTAACTTGTCCCCTGTGTGTCTACAGGTTCAGGTGTCCTGGTCCAGGTGCGTTCCAGTGTGCTTCGACTGGCCTGGTGTTCGTCATGGCTCAGGAGGCGGAGCTTCTGTACAGGACGGTCCCTTGGGATGAGAGTCTCCTCCAATCAGCTGGCAAGCAGGCAGCAGGGCCGCTGTTCGACGTGAAGAGTTCTGATGAAGCTGCCGTCTGCCAGCTCCACCTGCCGCACAGTGAGATAGAGGATGGTAAAGACATCTAGTGTTAACAAATATACTTATATAATGTTTAGCACCTTATAAAATCCACTACCGTTCAAAAGTTATGAAGCAGTTTTATTAAACTAGTTTAACAAAGATAAGATAATTCAGACACGAAATCTGTTCTTTACATTCAAAATAGTCGTGTCCCCAGAAGAAGAAGAATGAAATTATTAAAACATCCATTTAGTCGATGTGTTGCATGACATCATTATTGAAGCAGACGATGCAATGCAGCTCTAAATACTGAGTTGGAGTGTCTTTGGGACTCTGCATTCTCCTCACTGTATATTAAAGACATGTAAACTGTGACTTGTCAGTCCACAGCATGTTTAGCTGCTAACAGTGCTAACTCAACGCTAACTCTCTCTAAGCTAGCAGTTTGATTAATTATTACTTTGTTATCCATCTCTTGCTCTTTCTGCTCTTTACATTGTCAGTCTAGCTGAAGCATGAACAAAACAAAACAACAGACAACAACATTTATAAGTTAGACTTTCTACGCCCTGAAAGCTTTAGAAAGCTCTTCACACATCTAGAGAATCACTCAGACATGAGACCGGACACAGTCAAGCTGTTCTGGCTGAAGATTACAAACATCTCAGCAGTCTTTTAAATTAGAAAATAATTGCTCATGCTCATCTCCAGAAAGATCACAGGGGGACGGAACAATAATTAAACATTAGAATAAAAGGCGAAGGATATAAACTGGTACATCCTAGTGAGGCTCCAAAGAGAATGACATCAGATGAACATTAGCTCTGAACTAAAGTGGTGTGACATTGAATATGATGAAGCCGTTTCAGCAGCAATGCAACAGATGACCAGCTCTTTGCTCCACAGCGCTGCTCCTGGACGGCCTGTTGTCTGTCGTCCACATCACTGATGAAGGCCTGAGCATCCTGGAGCCGCTGGAGGTCACACGCACTCACGTGGTGGTGAAGGTGCTTCACCTCTCTTCCTTTGGCCTTATCATCGATACATTGAAAAGGCTTCTAAAGTGGCGAATAAAGGGCCAAGTTCTGCTGCTCCTACGACCCCCGGGCAGAGAGGAACAAATACTGGATGTATTTCTGCTGCAGAACAACGTCCTTGAGGAGGAGGTAATGTGCTCACCATCAGGCTAAACACTTGTTTTAAACCACAGCTGTTTCCACAGAGAAGTTGTGGCCCCAAGCTCCTTACTGAGAGAGATACTATGATAACACGATTAGTCTCATAAGCTCCCTACTGAAAAGAATAGAATATCATTGGAAGGATGACACCCTCTTTAAATGCACACAGTGACATTTGTTCTCTGCTTTTTACCCATCCTAGCACCAGGAGTCTAGAACCAGGAGTCTAGTACCAGGAGTCTAGAACCAAGAGTCTAGCACCAGGAGTCTAGTACCAGGAGTCTAGCACCAGTAGTCTAGTACTAGGAGCAGTGGGCAGCTATAGAACCAGGAGTCTAGTACTAGGAGCAGTGGGCAGCTATTGGACAGCGCCGGGGAGCAATGGGAGTGGGAGGTCGGGGGGTTGTCCGGTGCCTTGCTCAAGGGCACCACGGCAGCACGGCAGGAGGTGAACTGGGACCTCTCCAAGTAGCAGTCCACACTCCATATTTGATGTCTGTTCGGGGACTTGAACCGGCAACCCTACAGCTCACAGTCCAAGTCCCTACTTATTGAGCCACTGCTCCTCTTTTCAAACTTTCTTGGTTGTGAGAATCAGATCTATCTGAACTGAATATTTATTTGCGTATATTTCTTGTGCAGATTTAACAATTAATTCTTAATTATTTACGTGGTGTGCCACACTCTACTTTGGTTATCAAACTCCAAGTTTACCTTAATACTTTAAAATACGTACAAATAAACGTTAAGAGGTTGTGGCCCCAAGCTCCCTACTGAGAGAGATAATATGATAACACGATTAGTCTCCTCATCGGAAAATCTGAGTTTACTCTGTGAACATAGGCTGATTTACTTCACACACAAAACACATCAAATGGTTCGTTATAAATGAAATAATCATGAACTGCTAAGAATATATAAACTACAGAATAACATAAGTATTATATCAATAATGTGATGATGAATGGCAGGTTACATAATTAACATCGACAGTAAATCAGATGGTTAGCAAATACTGAAAGGCACAGTTGAAACACTCAACAACGGAAAGATTGAAAGGAAGTATTTTGGGAGTCCAACACTAATCGAAGCTTTAAAGGTCCCCTATTATACTCCTTATCAAC
The DNA here is from genome assembly GCA_943591055.1 of Gobionotothen gibberifrons. Lineage (NCBI taxonomy): Eukaryota > Metazoa > Chordata > Actinopteri > Perciformes > Nototheniidae > Gobionotothen > Gobionotothen gibberifrons. The sequence goes on from CALSBZ010019379.1 coordinate 10,258, forward strand.
AGAATATCACAGGTCTCCGATATATCCAGAGCCTGTCTCTGATTGGCTGAAACACCACAGATCATTGCAGCATTCCATAATCCCCTCTGTTTCAGCCCTGTTTCCAAAGTGCTGATTCTCCGTCTGTTCCCGGAAGGAAAAGCAGTTCAGTCTTCTCAAGGTTGAGCTTGAGGTGGTGAGCAGACATCCACTGAGAGATGTCAGCTAGACAAGCAGAGATGCGTGCGACGACCTGGGTCTCTGAGCGGGGAAAGGACAGAATTAATTGGGTGTCATCAGCGTAGCAGTGGTATGAAAAACCATGCGGGCTAATGACAGATCCGAGCGAGTTTGTGTACAGGGAGAAGAGGAGGGGACCAAGAACAGAGCCCTGAGGGACCCCTGTAGTTAATTGACAAGGGTCGGACTCTGACCCTCTCCAAGTTACCCTGTAGGTGCGGTCTTTGAGGTATGAGGTGAGGAGGGAAAGTGTAGAGCCTGAAACTCCATGTTCTTGGAGAGTGTGAAGGAGGATCTGATGGTTCACCGTGTGGAATGCAGCAGACAGGTCCAGAAGGATGATGACAGAGGAGAGGGAGGCTGCTTTAGAAGTATGCAGTTCCTCAGAGACAGCAAGGAGATTTCATTTCATTTCATTTCAAACCTTTATTTATTCAGATGAATCCCATTGAGATCATTGATCTCTTTTTCAAGGGAGACCTGCTCAAGTAAAGAGCAGTTTCTGTGAAGTGACCTGCCTTGAAACCAGACTGGTGCGGATCAGAAGGTTGTTCTGATGGAGGTAACAGGAGAGTTGTTTAAAGACAGCGCGTTCAAGTGATTTAGACAGGAGCGGGAGGAGAGAGACAGGCCTGTAGTTTATAACATCAGACGGGTTGAGAGTGGGTTTCTTTAGGAGAGGGTTGACTCTTGCCTCCTTGAGACTGTTTGGAAAGTGACCAGAAGTTAGAGAAGTGTTGATGAAATGGGTGAGAAACGGTAGAATATCAGGAGCGACAGTCTGAAGGAGGTTTGAGGGGATAGGGTCCAGAGGACAGGTGGTAGGATGGGCAGAGGTAATGAGGGTAAGAACCTCACTTGGAGAGAGAGGGGAGAAGGAGGTTAGTGTGTGGGTGAGAGGGGGGTCTGGTGACCCAGCGGTGAGTAAAGGGGGGTCAGGTGACCCAGCGGTGAGTAAAGGTGAGTCAGAAAAAGAAGAGCGAATATCATCAACCTTTTTTTCAAAGTAGTTAACAAAGTCGCTTGACAGAAGGGAGGAGGGGGAAGGGGCTTTAGGGGGTCCAATAGGGTGGAGAAGATGAAAAATAGTTTTTTGGGGTTGGAATAGGAAGATTGGATCTTATCTTGAAAGAAAGTGCTTTTTGCCTGAGAGATGGAAGCAGAGAAAGAGGAGAGGAGAGCCTGATAGGTTAGGAGGTCGTCATGGTGTTTGGATTTCCACCGTTTCCGCTCTGCTGCCCGAAGGATGGTTCTATTAGCACGCAGTGCGTCATTTAGCCAGGGAGCAGGAGGGGACTGACGAGCCTGCCAAGATGTGAGAGGACAGAGAGAGTCCAGAGAGGATGAAATAGTAGAGAGGAGAGTTTCTGCAGCAGAGTTTGGAGGCAGGAGTTGGAACGAGTCAGAGGAAGGGAGGGCTGAGAGCACCGATGAGGCAAAGGTAGAGAGGGAACGGAGGTTACGGCGGACAGGTGCAGAATGAGAAGTGATTAGTTTGTTATGTTTGGAAAGGGGTAGAGAGAATGAAATGAAGAAGTGATCGGATGTGTGAAGCGGGTTTACAGAGAGGTTAGAAGTAGTGCAGTTCCTTGAGAATATGAGATCAAGGACATTGCCAGCTTTATGAGTTGGTGGGGATGGAGACAGTGAGAAAGCAAAGGTGGTTAAAAGAGATGTTAGTTCATCTATCTTCCCTGTCTGGAGGTTGAAGTCTCCGAGAAGTACAGTGGGAGGGCCAGTTTCTGGGATGTGTGAGAGGAGATTATCTAACTCCTCCAAGAAGTCTCCCAAGGCGCCTGGTGGACGGTAGAGAACAACAATGGTTAATTGTATAGGATGGGTTACTGTGACGGCATGGAATTCAAAGGAGTGAAGTTAGGTAGCTTGAAGAGGGAAAAGCTCCATTTGGGAGAGAGCAGGAGACCAGTGCCACCTCCTCTGCCAGAGGGTCTGGGTGTGTGGGTGAAGGAATATGCTGTGGAGAGAGCTGCTGGGGTGGATGTGTTGGATGGAGTAATCCAGGTCTCCGTGAGAGCAAGGAAATCCAGAGACTGCAGGGAAGCGTAGCCAGAGATGAAGTCAGCTTTAGGAACAGCTGACTGGCAGTTCCACAGGCCACCTGAGACTAGATGTTGGATCTCAGTGGAGCATGTGGGATAGACGAGAGCAGGCCGGTTATATCGATTAGGAGATACACGGGGCCAGTGATAATATCGAGAAGACGCATGAACAGGAATGGAGAAAATACACATGTTTTAGCAAGAGGGGATAAAAACACCAGCGATACTTAGCTCATTTAAAGTTGGATTTGCCTCCTCTATGCCTCCCTCGTGACTCCCGCAGGACTTCTTTGTCTTCGTCTGTCTGACGCTGAAGCTGACGCTCCAGGAAAGAGCTGCCTAAAATGGACACTAGTCCTGATCTTCTTCATAAAACTAATAATATGGTGTAATAATAGACTTTCATTGATCTACTCACATACTGTATGTCCTCACGATATTATTCTTAATTGATTGTAATTCTTATATCTCTGTAGAGCATGTCTGTCAACATGTTGTTTTAAATTGATCAAAATGTCCTGTTACTGAAGGTTGTTCAAAAACACAGACGTGCTGTGAACATCCCAATCTCCTCCGACTGTGAGCTGGACATTGATCACAGTTACAGTGTGCACTGTGAACCTGAGGGCTTCTTCATACAGCCTGAGGTGAGTCACTGACACTCCTCTAAAGAAACACAATGATCATTTACACACATTTATCTGCACGTGGATCCACAATCAGGAAAGATCCAGATCAACTTTTAACTTCTGCTTCTGGTTTTCAGAGTAAAACATTTGATTCCAGGTTTGGACCAAACTACCACCCGACATTTCAAGTTACCCTGACGACGAAAACAGAGAGAGTGGCTTTGAAGGTCAAGGACCAAGGTGGAAACGTAGTCTGGAGTTATCGCGTGTCACTGGAAGGTAAAGCCTCCACCTGAGCTCAGACCCAGTGACAGACTGGATAACTCTAAAGATCCATCTCATAGCCTTCTCTATTAAGGCTCCATGGCAGAGCATCATTACGACATTAAACACACAACCTGTTATATTCTAAAACTATAGTAAAAACTAGTGTGGTGGTGAAACAGCAACATGCTTAAGTGGATACGGTGCCATTACAGGAGACCATGGTGAATGTACTGTTACCTTGATTACAATGACACGTCTCTCTGAACCATTTGAGATAATGTGTGTACACAACTCAACAAAATATAAATAATACAGGTGTAGGAGTTTTTATACATTTTAATGAGGAAATGTTACATTATTATAACTTTAAGTGAACAGAAATCCACCTCTGGGAATGTCGAGTTACTTTGATTTTTAAGAGATCTGTTTGATGTGATTGCTGGTTAACACAAGTATTTTCCCTGTTTATCTTCCAGATCCAAGGAAGGAATTGGCCCAGAGAAATGTCCCAGCATGGAGCAGAGTCCGAGCAGACCAGTGGCTGTTCTCAGTTCGCACAGAGTTCAAAAAAAGAGTGTCTCCACCTCTCCTGAAGGACCTTCTGGATAAACTCCTTGAGTCTGGAGTTATCATTGAATCTGAAATGGAGTCAGCCAGAACCAAATCTCGAAATGACGGAGCACGAGACGGAGCACTTGAGGTGCTGGACGTGGTGCGAAATAAAGGAGCTGCAGCCAGCAGGGTTCTGATCAATGCTCTCCGAGAGCTGGACCCGTATCTTTACGAAGAGCTCGACTCGAGCTGAAGATAAACCTTGTGGAGTGTGTGTGACAGTTGAAGTCCTGTCCTCTGTTTTGTTACATGTTTCCCCTTGTCCTTGAAGGTAACAGATTCTGAGCGAAGGCCACTTTCCTTCTCTCTTTTCTCCTGGACTCCCTCCTGAGAGCAGCTACCCATATTGGCCTTCCTTTGGTATTATCTTGAGTTTTATTTCAAGTACATGTTTACTTTATTACATAAAATACTTTAATTTACCAGCATCCATTGCATCCTTTCACATTTTTGTCAGGCATAGGAGCCGGGTTATGACACAAATAAGGGCTTGTTCTTATTTTACCAATTGGTACTGACTTCTGGGTAAGATTTGGGATTTTGGGGCATTTGGTACCTAGGCGTGCGATTTGGAATTTTATTTGTTTTGTATTATCAAACTGCAAAAACCTTTACCTGTTTGTGCTGGTGAATGTAAATATAATATACTTAGGTAGTGTATTAAACCCAGTGGTGTTCAGTAGCAAAGTACAATTCTGAAGTACTTTACTTTGTTCTTCTACTCCACTACAGATCAGAGGTAACTGGTGTACTTGTACTCCACTACATGTATTTAATACCTTTAGTTACTTTACAGATGTGGATGAATGATGTGAAATATAATCAAGTGTTAGATCAGACTTTAGTTTCACCTGGAGTAAATCCACAAGCTACCCTGCAGCCAGTGTTGTAGTCAAGTCACCAATTCACGAGTCCAAGTCACTCTCGAGTCACCACTCTTCGAGTCCGAGTCCAAGTCCGAGTCACCAAGGAGTGTCCGAGTCCAAGTCCGAGTCACCCAAGGAGTGTCCGAGTCGAGTCCGAGTCACCATTACCTGTGTTCGAGTCCAAGCCAAGTCTGAGTCACAAGTCTTCATGTATTAATCTTCGTGGATATATGTGTTGAAATGTAGCTGCTCCTCTACATTGTTTTTATCCTGTCATCTTATACTAATCTGTCTATCGAACAGCTGTGAAGCGAGTTTGGCTACAATACTTGTAATAGGTGCTATAAAAATATAAAGCTTATTACTAATATTCATATTATTATTGTAAATGACCTTTAATATGTCCAACTACATTTAAAATGAGTTACCTTTTAGAGAAGTGATTATATTTGTATGCCAATATTTTCCTATGGTAAAGTTTTCGTTTTGCACTTTTGATAGTAATAAGATCGGGACTCTTATTTTGAAGGATAAATCGGTTTACTGATAAAGATTTAGCCCCAGAAAGCACATGGCTACTTAGCATGCAAAATGAAGTCATTCTGCATGTTAAGTAGCCATGTGCTTTCGTGTTATCGGCTGAATCTTTATTTATTGATCACGTTACTCTGATGATAGTGTTCAAGACAGCCTATATGTCTGAACTCGATCCTTAGAGTAATGTGTTACGGAGCCTTCTCTTCAATATTGTTTCCACATAACAAGCATTTTGCGCTGCTCTTTTCCAATGTGGAAGCAGAATGTGTGAAAGCATACAGCACGATGCGGGGTGTGTCTCTAGACATCTCTAGACTGGAATAGCGGGGCCCGGTACGTGAACCCGCCTCACAGGTGCACACACCACGATAGAGGCGGACTCGAGCAAGAAAACTTGCTCAAGTCCAAGTCGGAGCGTCAATGTACAAGTCGAGTCCGAGTCATCGTGGGGGAAAAAATTCACGAGTCCGAGTCCAAGTCAGCGTACGAGAGAATTCACGAGTCCGAGTCCAAGTCATCGTGCGTGAGAATTCACGAGTCCAAGTCCGAGTCGCGTCAATCAGTGCGCGAGTCTGAGTCGAGTCACGAGTCCCGAAAATCGGCACTCGAGTACTCCATCTCTGCCTGCAGTATACAAAGTCATTCAAACTAACTGCACCTTTACCAGCTTTGAGAACACGTTCATGATCAATCATTATAAAATATATCATATATATTATTCTGAAATCTGCACAATGACTACTTTTACTGTCGCTACTTTCACTATATTTTGATGATAATACTTTTATACTTTTACTTGAGGAACATTTTGAATGCAGGACTTTTACTGTAACAGAGTATTCCTACACGCTGGTACTTCTACTTTTACTCAAGTACACCATCTGAGTAATGTTAGAAATTAAAATCAATGTTTTATGGCATAATTTAGTTTAAACATGCCATCAGTTTAAATGCTGATTTATACTGAAAAAACAGAAGTTCTCGCACACAATGTCTGATGTCAAGCTTTTATTGTGAAAATACTTCCGGTTAGTTTCCGCCTGTGATTAAAGTTTATTTTGAAAAGCTATTCCGGAAGGGATCTCCAAAATACCAACAGTAGCTTGACTTCAGGCTTTACGGAAAACAAGATTTACAGCCGGTAAAATGTATTAAATGAAAAGTCATGAGAGAGATAAGGAGGAGAAAAGGCGTGTGGAAGTAAGCAATGAATGTAAAATGTCGAAATCCTCTGTTTTACGTGATGTCGGACATTGAAGACTAAGGCCGGTGGGCACAGCTGTATTTTTTTCTTCACCCCTGACCCGAGAGGACAACAGCTGTTTCCTCTCACTGACTGCTTTCTGTCTGATTCATTACCGCGCCATATTTTTAATTAAAGAACCATTTGAAACTTATGCCAGAGACTCCATCTGGTCTCATTTATCCTAAACTTCTCTCCTGGACGCGAGAATAACGAATAAGCTAATAATTGGTGACCCTGACGAGATTTCGCTGGACCGGGAGAGACAACAAGCCGGTTTTCAACGGAGATCATGCGCCATAGACACACAAGGGCCCAGAAACATGGTGAGGAGAAGCCAGTTGAATCAAATTCTTCAAAAGCTTATGTAGAAACGTTTAGATGTGTGTGTTTATGGCTGGCAGGTGATCCTGAAAATAACTATGCATTTAATGTTAAACTACCTACATTTATAAAAATAATAAGGCTGAGGAAATTGAAGTGAGTGTTAGTCTACCAACAGTTTAAGGCTGTTCTAAAAAAGTCCTTGTAATAGGCCTGAATAAAGTTTAAGGCTTTATCAGTGTTTGTTCTGTTCTATTTACAACCAGACATTGCGTGCGGATTACAACGAGAAATGCGAAATTCGTGCGTTAGATAGACGATATTCTCCTGATTGTGTTTGATTAGCGTCTTACTTTGTCCCATTATAGCGTGTTTTAATAGCAACGGATAAAACATAGTGACTCTAAGTCAAATATTACGTAATTCGGTTTAAGGCCTATAACGTAAAGGGTTGAAGGCCCATTTTTTTATTGTAAAATATATAGAAATGTTATTATTTTAAACTACAGTATTGTTTTGAATTGTATTTTCTAAAACTATAACATACCACACCAGTGTTCCCTTTGTTACAGTTCGTTTAAAGATCACCCCGCCATTATTTAAACTCCTCTGTGAGAACCAGTGGTGTATTTTCAAATCCCTTTGTTCTTCAGGTTAAAGGTTGGAAAGTCAGTTGCCATCTTGTCTTGACCGCATGTTGAAGAACAAACACACGGCAGTCGCCATTTCGTGGAATGCTAATTGAAGTACTATGTTTGTTCTGATCACATGAGGCCAGGTACTCCATCTTGTGGAGGACAGATAATACTTCTTGTCACAGTTGGAGCTAGAAAATAGTACATTTAGCTAAAACAGGTTACCAATACCATTGGAAGTTTGGTATTTGTAGGGGAGGAATGTTGTATTTTTGTGTTTCAGCGGTTTTGTGCTGTATCGTTTAACCATATTGTAATTCTCTTCCCATTTTAAAGATATTTTTAAGGAAAATAAGCTTCTTCTTGTTAAAAAGAGGGTAGCTTACAACAGCTACCCCTAGTGGATTGAGCTGGAAATTACAACAGCGCACTCTGGTGGTAGCACAGAATTATTACACAGATAGAGAAGCAGAACAATAAATAAAACACATCTTAGGGAAAGATACAATAATATTCTGAAGTTTAATTGTAAGTGTTATAAATGAACACATGCTTCATCACACACAGATAGAATTGCAAGTGGTTTCTACTTTTAAGATAAGAAACCTTACATAATAGTCTTTCAAACTAGACAGTAGAATATTCAAACACAAATGTATTGAAGCTAACACAAGTTGTTAAGCATTTGCATAATTCAGTATACACAGTACACAGAAGATTTAGATTTACCCACATTTTTATATTTCAAAGTCAAACCATACACTATTGATTTTAATGTTTTATGTAAATCAGATTTTGAAATGTGCATAATAAACAAAGTTTAAATTAAAATTTTACAAATTCATAAATCTCACTATTTTGAATTTAATTTTTTCTAAAATCTCAAAGGTTTAAATATAATGTTTTCAAATTCATAAATCTCACGATGTTGAATTTAATTTTTCCAATTCAAATTAATTTTTTTTTATTTGTAAAAAAAAGAAAGTTACATTCCGATGACATAGGATATTTTTTATAAGGGATACAAAGGTACTAGTCAGAGGATTAGTGCTTCATCTTTGCTAACTTAATAATTGTATCCTAGTATTTAAGATACATGTCGCCAAATGGCACCAGGTTGAGACCAGACGCAGAGCCAGGCTCAACTGCAGATATTAAGGAAAGGGTAAAAATCAGATCAGATGCTTTAAAGTAAAAGACAGAAGACATGGAACCAAATAGAGAAACAGTTGGAACAATGGCAAGCGAGAGGATTGATTCCAGCAGATGATCAACCTGGACCAACGAAAGCCCATAGAAAAGCTGTAGTTGAATATGAGAATGCTGAATACCTACAACAGGAAAACGCATGGATCAAAGCCGGACAACCCCCTTGGTACGGACCTGCTAAAAGAGCTATGAACAGAGCTGAAAAAAGAAAATGTAGAGTTACAAGTCTGGCACTCCATCTAAAATATGTCAGCCAAGGATCAACGAACAGCATGTATGTGTCTCAAGGAGCAGAGCTCACAGCAAAGGAAGATAAGAAAGAAAAGACAGAAGAAGCTCCAGTAATCCAACCTTCAAAGCTCCATCTAAGCTTGACAGATGCGCCTCCTCCCTACATGACAGAAGAATACCGTTTCTTTCAACCCCCAATACAAGCTCCAACTCTTGGTGTTTTAGGAGGAGTATTGGAGTTGGACGGTCTCCCCACAACTACACGTGTCAAAGACCTGGAGTATGAGGTAAGACTCCTATCTGGTGAAATCAACCAACTGAAGGAGGAACTCCACAGTAGAATGGAAGACCTCAGCAAAAGAATGGAAGCACAACTCAAAAGAAGAGAGGAAGAAGGTTCTCCAGACACAACAACAGTAACTAAAGCTGGAAGACTCAAGAACTGCACAAGACTCATGCTGCCGGTGATAGCGGCTGGAGAAGGAGGATTGCAATACCAACCATGGGCTCACAGGGACATGGAAGCATTAGTGGGAAAGCTACCTCCACTCACGAAAGGAGGTCAGAAGTGGGTGAATGATCTGGAGGGATACACAGCCCAAGACCATCTATGCTTGGGAGACATGAGGGCCCTGCTTGGACAGATAAAAGGAAGACTAGAGGCAAGAGCAGTTGATTCCAAGGCCAAATGCACCAACTCTCCAGATGACATTTCCTTCAACAAAATCAGGTCGAGGTATTGCGCTGCCATTCGTCACATCTACCCAACAACACAGAGTTTACATGCCCTCAACAGCCTGAGAAAAGAACCGGGGGAAGACATGAATGCGTTCCTGAAGAGATGTGAAGGAGTGTGGGAGGACTGCACTGGAGAACAACATGACGTTTCTCCGGCTGTCGTAATGTTGTGGCATAACGCGGTCATTAAAGCCTTTTCCAAATCAGTGCAGGCAAGCCTGGGAGATGTGGTGGGATTAAACGCTAAACCCATTGAAGAATGGAGACAACATCTCATTCACCACGATATGAAATACCAGGCAGCAAAAAGGGAAAATTATGAAGAACTGGAAGCACTACAACTTCAGTCAGACAACTCACGAGTTTCTTTAACATGTTTATTAGAAGCA
>CALSBZ010019387.1:0-10368 GCA_943591055.1 Gobionotothen gibberifrons
CGTCTTTATATGTAGATATTACTTTTCTCCGTTAATCTCCGTCACGTTGTCCATAGCAACAACAACTTCCTGTCAACAGCGCTACCTCTCCTTCAAAATAAAAGCATATTCATAAATAGGAAGCCAAGCCAAATTACACTTAAGACATATACAACTGTAACGAAAGTAACAAACACAATGCGATATCCTTTTCAATTTCAAAGAACACAAATTGGGTTAATATCTATAAAACAACAATACTGTAGAATAACAAAATGAATGCCGTGAATACACCAAAATACACGTGTTAAAGCGGTTCGTGCGGGTCGAATATTCGCTGCTGATTACTACCGAATATCCGGAGCCCGAAAAATAGTATTCGGGACAGCCCTAGTGTGTTGTGCAGCTTGAGTTATGTGCACTTCGGTAGTGCTAACTATCTTATAGCTCTCTGTGCGGTTTGTTCGTGCTTGGTTGGTTAGTAGTTAATGTTAGCTACCTAGCTAACGGCGCCAGCTGTGTGTTAGTTAACGTTTGTCAGCATTTAATGTTGGCTGGAATGGTAGCTAGTTTACGTCTGCAGAACACCGCTATCTAGCCGCTACTAACCCGGAACGAACAAACTGCACAGAGCTAACTCATGTTGTGGTCGTTTACGAGTCAAACATAACATTAGACTAACGTTAGTCAGCTTATAGTATCAATGTATGTCAACTAACGGAGCCAAGCAATGTCCAGGCCAGGGCTGCACTTAAGCTGGTGCGCAGTTGTCATGAATGAAGTAATGTTTTTTGGTATTTATTTGAGATACATTATGTTTTTTTATTAGAAAAATAACAGAAAACAGAAAAATAATCGTTAGATTAATCGATTAATCGATCAAATAATCGCCCGATTAATCGTTTTCAAAATAATCGTTTCCCCCCAGCACTACCTAAGAGCCAATGAATATATAGAAATATCTCAATTCATCCATCTATATTTGTGGAGTTTTTTTAGGTCAAACAGTTGGTGCTATAGAAAAGCCAGGGGATCAGCAGCAATGGATATCTGTACAAAACTGAGGCAATCCTACTAATAATTTATAAATGCCAGTGGCAGTTGATTAAAAGACTGACTGAATGACAGAAAGACAGACGTTAGAGTGGCTTTTTAGCCCGTGTCACACCGTCCTGAAATGTACACCAGATGGACACACGAATATGGAATTGTGAATTTCGCACGAAGATGGCCCCGAGCTTGGTCAACAGCCAAGCAACAGCCGAAGAAAGTACGATGCCTATACAGAAGGCCACACGATGGCACCCGAACCACACATTCCGTTATGTTGTTTCCATAGCAACAACAACTTCCTGTCAACAGCGTAAACTCGCCTTCAAAATAAAAGCATATAAATAAAACAGGAAGTTAACCTACATTACATTTAAGACATACAACTGCAACGAAAGTAACAACAACAATGTAATGTCGTTTTCAGTTTCACAGAACACAAATTGGTTATTTACATAATATGTTTACATGATTTTGTTGTGCAATAAAACAACCAGAGAAGCGATCTGGAAGGAAACATTGCACACCGTGGTCCCATCTCGATGTGATCGTACTATAATACGATGGCTACACGGCGGCATCGCGAGGGCTTCACGTAGTCGTGTGGCCTTCCTAACAATCGGGCAGCTTCTAGTTTCCTTCGTATTGTCTTCGTGAGGCGAAGAATGCCCGATGGCACCGATGATCACACGAAGTAAACACGAAGATGACACAATTTGACAAGATGCCCACACGATGGCCTTACGAAGGGCAAAATGGACACACGAATTCAACACGAAAATGAACGTTTACAAGGTCTTTCTGCAATTTTTTGGAATGCCAAAAAGTTTGCCACCGCTCACGAAGTTGCTGCCGGAGCCTGAGAAACTCCACCGGCGGTCATACGATGGCTCAAGATGCCCTCACGAATGGTCCGATGTTGTTACGATCAGAGCCGAATTTGAACAGTTCCTTTATCGTGAGTCCATCTGGTGTCAATTTCGGAACAGTGTGACGCGGGCTTTAAGCATGTGCATTTGTTTAGTACACTAGAACAATAATACATTTAATTTCTATGCGCTTTTTTAATTGTATTTCCTTTTTATAAGTCCTTTAAAAGACGCAAGTACTGATGCACAAGTTACTCTTTTAACATCTGAATTGTGCAGAAGAACCCCGGGCGCTGTACAATAGCTGCCCACTGCTCCTAGTACTAGACTCCTGGTGCTAGGATGGGTTAAAAACAGAGAACACATGTCACTGTGTGTGCTGTGTGCTCTGCATGTGAGACCATTACAGAGGGTTTCATCCCTCCCAATTCTTCTTCTACATCAATGCTGTAAACGCTGTTTGAGTTATTCAGCCAAAGGATCTGTTTTTTCACAGTTTCAGATTTTTTGATACGTTTACTGTGAGTTCCCTTTTTCCTCTTGCTACCTGAGGGTGAGGGTGGATTCCCTGTAAGGACACCATGAAGCCAAAGAGCTCAAACTGGGGCTTGGCTTTATTGCTGCAGATACACTGAAAAGCCCCTCATCCTCTTTTACACCACAGGGCTCATCCTCTACTCCCCATCTCCTCTCTTTCTCCTCTGTAAATGTTGAATAGTAATGCAATATGGTTTATTTCAGAAGCCTCCTATTCAGCCCCCTGCTCCTTTACAAGCCTCCTCGCTGTTTTGAGATGTGTTGCAGCAGAAAGCCTGGTTCCCGAGGAGCAGAGGAGGGAGGGAAGGGTTTATTTCTGTCGTTCAGGAGGAGGTAAACAACAAATATTCCCTCGACCACACGACATCTGCTCTGTGACTTTAAGAAGGGGAGGTCTTTCTCAAAAAACAGCAACATCAAAGCCTGGGACCGTGAAGATTTCAACAGCAAGAGTGTGCTTTTTTATATTCCTAACAAACCTAACAAAGGTGGGAAGTAACTAAGTATTGACTCAAGTACTGTACTTCAGTATAATGTTGAGGTACTTGTATTCTACTTGAGTATTTCTATTTCTATTTTATGCTTACTTTGTACTTCTCCTCCACTACAGTTCAGAGGTACATGGTGTACTTTTACTCCACTACATGTATTTAATACCTTTAGTTACTTCACAGATGTGGATGAATGATGTGAAATCTAACCAAGTGTTAAATCAGACTTGAGTTCCACCTGGAGTAAATCCACAAGCTACCCTGCAGTATACAAAGTCATTCAAACTAGCTGCACCTTTACCAGCTTTGAGAACACTTTCATGATCAATCATTATAAAACATATCATATATATTATTCTGAAATGGACCAATCTGCACAACGACTACTTTTACTGTCGCTACTTTCACTATATTTTGATGAGAATACTTTTCTACTTTTACTTGAGGAACATTTTGAATGCAGGACTTTTACTGTAACAGAGTATTCCTACACTCTGGTACTTCTACTTTTACTCAAGTACAAGATCTGAGTACTTCTACTTTTACTCAAGTACAAGATCTGAGTACTTCTACTTTTACTCAAGGACAAGATCTGAGTACTTCTACTTTTACTCAAGTACAAGACCTGAGTACTTCTACTTTGACTCAAGTACAATACCTGAGTACTTCTACTTTTACTCAAGTACAATATCTGAGTACTTCTACTTTGACTCAAGTACAAGACCTGAGTACTTCTACTTTGACTCAAGTACAAGACCTGAGTACTTCTACTTTTACTCAAGTACAAGATCTGAGTACTTCTCCTTTTACTCAAGTACAAGATCTGAGTACTTCTACTGTTACCTATGTTGTAAATGTATTATCTCTTCGATTGACACACGGCATCTATTGCACGTCTGTCCGTCCTGGGAGAGGGATCCCTCCTCTGTTGCTCTCCCTGAGGGTCTAAGGACAGAGGGTGTCGTATTGTCATACTGATATTCTGTACAAACTGTGAAGTCCACTGAGACAAATGTAACATTTGTGATATTGGGCTATATAAATAAACATTGATTGACAAGATCTGAGTACTTCTCCCATGAAGGTATATATATACTGTAAATGGTAATAGTAGCTAATACGTTAAGATGCAGAGGTTCATGATCCCAGAATAAAATAATGAAATGTTCTCCTCTCTTTATAATCCCTTCTGACAACTTCTTTGTATATGTTTTCTTTCTCTCGGCCTCATTGCGTCTGCCTGAGGCCAGTAAGACATAATACAGAAGGAATATCACGCACCATTGCTTCATAACTGAAATAAAGCCCAGTTGCTGTTTCATGTGTTGTGACAACTTTAATAAAGAATTTCCGAGAATAGAGACACGTGTGTAGGTGGGGAGCAAAAGAGAACATTGTCTTGTAGAAAGATCACGAGACGCCTTGTTCAGGTGCTTGGAAGTTAACTTCAGATAAAGTTACCTCTGGTTTTATCAGTTCTTAACGAAGTGGGGGCGGGTACAAAGAAAAAGAAATCATGATGTGTTTCACGGTTATAATTAAGATGCTGTTGTAGTGTCACTTTTAATGCTTCCACTTTGGCTCACTCGTTAGTTTGATTTTCCGTCAGACGTTACACGACATCAGTTACAGAACGTTTTTAAGCAAATAATCAACAAAAATTGTATTGCCGTTTGCAAGGGTGTGTTTATATCGTTGCATGGAGGAGGGGGGGCTTGAAAATAATTTAAGAGACAAAAGAGGGTGTTAGGGAAATAATTCTTCCATACACCTAAAATATTTAACCTTATTGCCTGTTGACGTTTATCACCAACCCTGAGTCTGTTATCTCCCGTAAGGAATGTGCTAATGCAGTCATATGTTGATATTACCAGTTTTATGGCCGGGCCTATCGGTCAAAACTAGTTAAAAGGTCTATCGAGAGAGGGGCTGGTCAGAATTGATGTGGCAACCCACCCGTGCAGTCAGAACCTTTTGCTGCTGTGACTTATGATATGAATTCTCCGGCCGCATACTTGTAATAAACTATCAGTGTTTGACATCAAAGCTCCAACTCTCCTCGTGTCTCTCTGAGTCCTGACTCTCCATTGCTGCAGAAGTTTCCCTTACAGAGGGGACTGGATACAATGTTTGGTAAAGTCTGACACTGTTCAACGCTGAGGGAAAGCAAGTTGTTTTTGTCATTTCAAAGCATGACTCAACACGAGTAGACATTGTGTTTTAAGGGGTAACAGTGAAAGCAATGAAAGCAATGCTAGGTAACTATTTTACCTTGCAATAAAAGGATTTAAAACCATTTTTAAAGCTTCTGACTTGTAATAACAAGTAGAAATCTCCTAAATGAGTTGATTTAGGTGTAACGGGAACACATTGTGTTTCTTTTCTCTGAGTACTTATGGCAATGAGACTATAAAAGGACATTGACGGACTAGAAAATGGAAAAGGAGAGAGCGACACAGGAAACAGCCGCTGGATAGGAGTGAATATCTGAAAGGCTTTTAGTCGTTATCAAGAGCTTAGTGAAATAAAAAGGCTGCAAGACAGACATCAAGCCTTTTTGCTGTTAATAAAAATAACAACAATACATGTTATTTATATAGAGCTTTTCCTGGTGCTCAAAGCGCTTTACAAGCAAGTAAAGAAATATAACAACAACTATACATATTAGCTTGCTTACTGTGTCCTGTGTTGTTGAACTTTCTTAATGTGTGTCTGTGTTACCAAAGCTATCAACATGCTAGCTTCTGATCATAAGCAAACACTTCCATTTCTGCCTGGCTGCCAATCATTATCCATGTTCAAAATGTCATCACTTTTTCATATCAGTTTAGCCTGTTAGACATACATGAGAACTAGTCTTAGTTTGCGTATGAATCCAAGAGTTAGTGAGGTCAAAGTTTGACTTTTGATCACCAAACTCTAATCAGTTCACATGATGGACATTTGGGACACATTTGAAGAAAATTACCTCCAAGCCAACTTGCAAAAATACGAATCCAACCCTGTAGCTTAACCAGTTAAACCCAGAGCCTGTTTTTCAGGTCTCAGGCTCGAAAATGACATTCCCAGAACAAATGACTATATCTTCACTTCTAAAAGGGTTAAATTAATAATCTTTTTTCTCAAAGCAATGATAAACCTGTGAGTTGGAAGTAGAAGAGTCAGAATCAATATAGATTTTTTTTATTTTAAAGTAAATTCAGATTGAACATAGTAAAACAAATTAAATTATAGTGTCCGTCCAAAAAACATTACTTATAGTGAAAACCACCCTTGGATGATGGGTTAGTAGACTAAAAGCTTTAGGAATCCAAAGTACAACATATAATAAGTACCCTGTATCAAGATTGATGCAAAACAAGTGATATTTGACCTTTTTAGAGAGGTTTAGCAAAAAAAGAAGCACTTCTGGGGTCATTTGGGTGGATTTTCCATATCTCTGGAACCCATTGGTCGATTTTGGTGATTGACACCTCTTTTGAACCGTTAGTACCAATAGAATCGAGGGGGAAGTTCCTCAATCCATCTAAACATTACCATTGGTGAATGAGAGTGATGCGCACGCAGCTTGCCCAAACCGGAAGCTATGTTACGCTCTGAAAACTGAAAACTGAAAACTAGGCTTATTGCCATAAATATTACGATGGATTATCAGTAATCATTTCAAAGTGACACAGAGACAGACGTTGGTGTGAACGCCACTGTCTTAAAAAGTGACATTATAAAATAAAAGTGAAGTTATAATATAACATTTGGCAAAATGAAATAGAGCTGCTTATTACATTTAGGTTTTAAGTTCGAATGATTCAAGTCCAGGCAAGAGTCCTTTCTGTGCATTTTATTCCTATAAAATATGCAAAGAACAAATGTTAACACTCGTTCCCTGACTCTTTCCAGTGGCCTCTTTGTGGCAAATACCATAATACAACTTCAAAATAAAAGCATAAAACTACTTTAACTTACTTAAAGTGGACCTATCATGCTATTTGTAGGCAATAGCATAGGTCTCAGATATATACAAATATATAAAAAACATGGCTATGAAGTGTTTTGCTCAAAATACCAAACAGATCACCCATTCTAGCCATGCCTCATATCCCTCTATTTCACTTCCTGTTTCTAAAGTGCTGATTTGGGGTATAAAGCTTTAGGAGGGGGCGGAGCTAATGCGGGACCCGGCAGCTACTGTCTAAACTAAATACTGCCGTGATGAAACGCCATATCATGGATTATCAAGGATTCTCTCTGAAACAGTATGGAGCTCAAAGGCTTTCTCTCTTGCCGGTTATACCACAAGGTGAGTTCCTTTTTATTTCCTGCTTCTTCACACACATGCTCTCCAGTACAGGTTAGCTCTGAGTGTTAGCCATGCTAATGTCAACACCGACCATATTACGTCCAAAACAGTCGGGCATTGTTTCTGATAGCAACGTTTCTGATTGGGCCGTGGGTCCACATTTCAGATATTACGTCATATCTGACACAAATCTGGATCAGCTCCGTTGTAGCCCCGTTTTTAGAGATTTGGGTACGGAGGAGAAGAGAGAGGGTTTTGTTTTCTGACGCTGCGTGAGTTCCCCTTTAAATAATAACACTAATAATACATTTACTATAAACAAAAACAGCGAGAAAATAAATGTTTAACTATTCAATAACATCAATAAAAGATATAGCTCAAACAATTATTATTATTTATTGTGGATTTCTTGGTGTTTACGAGAGGTGCAGTATTTGAAATGCGCCTCTCATCAGGTTGATGTAATACAAAGATAATATTACAAATGAAGATGTATTTCGAATGAAAGTTAAACCAGGTGTTATCGTGGAAGCATCTCCTCATGTGTGGGTTTCAGAAAATAAGAATGATGTTTTTCATGATTTCTACTAAACAGTGTATTTATATGACTTAGTTCCCGATGTCTTTGAGGTCTCATTCTTAAAAGGCATGGTGATTAAAACATTTAACATGATGAGTTATTCACCATTATAGTTGTCTGTAATCTTACACTTACACGCCCTCCTGTTTTAATTTCCCTTTACGTGCTAACGAAGCCTCCCGTTTCATTGTGATTTTCATTAACAGGCAAAGTGGTCTGATTGTGTGTGCTGTATTCTCCTCACAGGTGACTCATGCACTTTAAAACCTCTCCTCTTCTTGTTGTTGTTGAATGAAGTACTTATTAGCACCCTGAGGTCTGTTGTCTCTCTCACAAAAACAACAGCTAATAAATGTCTTTTAGTCGAGGTTTGTAAAAAATGTCATTCATTTCAGGGAACGGTGACAAATGTGGTGGAGAAACAATTTGTTTATGTGTGTGCTATAAATGCCTTAGAGAGACTGGTGCCACACACACACACACACACACACACACACACACACACACACACACACACACACACACACACACACACACACACACACACACACACACACACACACACAATCGACCAGAGAAAAGAGTCTGACGTCAAACCCTGCAGACCCATTCACAACCTCTCCCTCTCGTTTCCATCCCTCTCTCTTTGCCAAGCCTCTGACACCCCGAGTTAAAGAGCACACTGATTGGCTGTCGGTAACGAATGGAGAGCAGCTGCTGAGTCTTCAGGGGACAAACAAATGGAGAGAAAAGGTAAAAGAGGCGAGAGGAGGTGAGGCTCACGACCAATAAAAGGCGAGTTATTGTGTTTAAAGGGCACTCAGGAGCCTTAGACCCCGAAAACATCATGATTTATTCATTTAGAAATTACAAAAACGTTGAGTTCCTATACAGTTTCCCAGTCAGCTTCTTACAATGAGCATTGTGTGTCCTACATAAACACTCACTTTGTGACACATTAGGAGCAGCTTTGGTTCCTTAAAGGTGGTGTAGGTAATTCACTTCAGAAACACTTGTTGTTATATTCCATGGAATGCTCTTAACATCCCGATAGCAATGAATAAATGAAATGCTTTGACAATAAATATATACAAAAATGTCATCTGTGGACAGTGGCGGCGCCAGAGTATTTTTGTTGGGTAGTTTATGGTAGGGCTAACCCATACAGTGGTGGGGCTCGAGTCAGTATTTGTAATGTAATTACATACACGCTATATCGCACCCCTTGGCAGTGAAACGCCACGCGTGAGGCTTTTATTAGCTTTTATTAGTCTCCTTTTATCAGCTAAATTACATCGAGAGCAACAGGTATGAGTTAAACAATACAATAGCCTATTCTGCTAATTCCACGTTGTTACAACATGCTACGCAGCGGCAGAAACAAGAAAAGTTGGCATATAGAATTGACACGGGGAGAGAGAGAGGGAGAGAGAAAGGGAGAGTGAGGGAGAGAGACAGAGAGAGAGGGAGAGAGAGAGAGACACAGACACAGGTAAACAGAGAGAGACAGACACAGCACACAACAGGTGGCCTGTGTCTCTATTGTCATACAAAACACTTTTTCAAATGACCCATTATTACAAAAATATATTCAAAACTAACTATTGACGTTTTCAAAGCAGCACGATCCGCCGGTTGTTGTGGTTGGAAGCGAAAATGTCAATGACACGCTGGACATCCAGTGCCTTACTCCTCTGCATTGATAGCCAGCAGGCCCAGGTTGCTGTTCCGTCTGTTTCTTAGATAATTGGGTCGTGTGACTCTGGCACCTGTTCGACTTGTTGTACCTCAATGCGAGGGCGTTTAAGAAGAAATCGATCCATCCGAAATATATACAATTAATCGTAGAATCCTATAAATTCTGCTGTCTGTCTGCAATTTACTCGGAGCATATACAGTCTATGGTTTGGAGACTTTTCACTGTGAACGTGACATCAGTAATGCATGACGCAGCAGACCCAACGTTTCGTTGCTCTGATTGGCTTAGGTCTATTCAAATTGCATTCGGAGGCATTTTGATCTGACCGCGGCCGCGCTGATATTATAACGCGAGACAATTTCCACACCTTTAGTGTATAAAACTCCCCCACTACTAAGACTCTTCCTTGCACCCCTCTTCTAGCATAAGCCTGAATGGTCTCAACCATATTGCGTTAAGTTTAGTTGACTATTACATTAACCATTAGTTGATGATCAACAGATAAGCAACTAAAGTTTAGTTGACTATTACATTAAGCATTAGTTGATGATCAACAGATAAGCAACTAAAGTTTAGTTGACTATTACATTAAGCATTAGTTAATGATCATATGTGTTCTGTTGATAGGTTATAGACTTTCTACTGTTCTCAACAGTTTTTCACTGTAATTGGATAGTCCTAACACATGCCTACAAACGCTTAGTGGAGAACCTACTAAAAGTATACTAATAGTCAACTCTAGATTAGTTGACGATCAACAGATAGTCAACTAAACTCTAAAGTTGCTTATCTGTTGATCATCAACTAATGCTTAATGTAATAGTCAACTAAACTCTAAAGTTGCTTATCTGTTGATCATCAACTAA
>CALSBZ010019396.1:0-13152 GCA_943591055.1 Gobionotothen gibberifrons
AACACATACACACACACACACACACACACACACACACACACACACACACACACACACACACACACACACCACCATGTGACATCTCCAGCGGTCATGTGACTTACTGCTGCACCTGTGACCTACTGTACTGACGTGTAGCAGTGTGGGATGAGAGCTGCTTCCACACCGTGAGTCACTGTGGGTGGGTTCATCATCTTCATCATCTTCATCATCTTCATCATCTTCATCATCATCACTCCGGGGGTGGCAGAGCGGCAGGGGGAGGTGTGCTGCATATATTTATATATTTATTCCGATTCGGCCTATTTTTCGCTCGAGTGGGCTCGTGCGATCAGATGTATGACTGTTCACATGTGCCAGGATCTGAGATGACGCCTGGGAGCTCAGTGCATCGCAGCGTCACCATGGCAACAGGTTCTCTCGACGAGGACCACTCCTGACACATCAGTAGTAGCCGATGGGCTGAGATCAACAACAAAAAAATGCAGGACAAGAAACAGACTAAATATGGAAGCAAATATGAGATTTAAGAGGCGGGTGCTGTGTGGGTTTGGTACACCATAATGGCAAATCATTCATAATCCATAATGAAGAGGACAGGCGACTAAGCAGGTTTTAGGTTTCTGAGATAGATTGTGAAACCGGATCCACAAAAACAATTCAAAACTAACAGGAAGATAGAACAAAATTGCTAGTAAAGAAGAGATACCCCTTCCTTGTCCTGCCTGAGCTCCACTCTCTGCACACCTGCTCCCAATCCCCTCCTTGATATATCTCCTCCTCTTCCTCCTCTTCCTGCTCCTCACTTCCTAGCTCAAAGGCCTGGTCACACCAACATATGAAAGAGTAAAATATGCAGTTACTATCATGCTACCAACTTTAGCACACTGGCTAAAGGTAGCTCTCCGACTACTCTTTAAGATTTTAACTTTGGCTGCCTGCTGTCAAGCCCTGCTTTTGATCATCGTACATGTAAGTCCTCTACCTAATTTTACATGTCTGAATGGTCACCCTTGAGTTCCAAAACTCTTGCCAGACTCGCTGCATGACGACTTATCCTAACCTTAACAATTGGAGGGCAAAGCCTTACCTTAAAGAGACCCTATTCTGCTCATGTTGGGGTTCATATTTGTATTATTGTGTGCCTAACTTCTCTCCATGCTTTAATGTCCAAAAAGGTATTTTCTCTGAGTGCCTGTGCTGCAACAGGAGAGGGAAGACCACACAAAGCATAGAGGGCCCTTTAATCTTGTTAAAATAGTTGCATATTGTCAGATCTAATTGGACTGTTATGCCAGTGTTGATTTAAACACACAACTATCAGAGTTTGAACACTTTAAGATCGTTTTGAAAAGCTGCCCTGGAGTCAGATCAACACTTGTCAACTCCTGATAATCACCACTAAAAATCAACACTTGTTAATGTTGCACAATGTGCTCTGCAGTTCTGAGCTTGGAGGTTTTCTGAGGACTGACTGAAGGGAAATATAACAGTTGTTTATGCACGAGTGGATATGTGGACTTGTGGACTTATGGTTGTATTTAGCAATCCCTATTTATTTATATAGCTATATTTAAGACTCAGTTGAACTGTCTGCACACTGCTATAATCAGGTCAGTGGATTGTTCCACTTCCCCCCCCCCAGCTGAGTGATCATTTATTCCTTCAGAATAAAAGCCTTCTTTAAGAAATGAGCAGCCTTTGAAGTGTGTCTGCTTGTCGGCTGTTACAGTCGACATCAGTTCGGCAGATCAGCGAAGCAAATGCTCCGGAGAGGATGCGAGAGGATATGCACACGTCCACCGAGACGAAGGCTGCAGCGAGCACAAAGAGAGAATTCATGGAGGAGGGGGAGGAAAGAAGAAGAGGAGGAGGGGAAGAATAATGATGGAGTCAACGAGAGGAGCAGATGAAAGACGGGATGCTGACGATGATGAGACTAAAGTAGCAGTTTTGGGGGGGGAACAGGCAAAAGAAGAGACGTTTTACGAGGGCTTCCTGCAGAGAAGTTGCTGCGGTCCCCCTCGTCGCAGTAAATCATGTCACTCCACTCCTTCCTGTCTGTTCTCAACTTCTCACCGGCCTGAAGGCGATAAACAGGCCTGCTGCGTTATTGGAAACAGATGTTGTAAATGAAAGAGAAACGCTAGGAGAAGTTGTTGGATGGGTGGCCCTCTGAATGCTGCGTTTCAATCCTCAATGTCTGCAAATCACTCATTAGAAACTAGTAGCCTCTTAAATCAGTTTTCTATCATCTCAAATTAAATATGTGTTTTATTCATTCACCTCCTCCTATGATCAATGACCTCAAATATACACCAAGCTACCAGAAGCATTCAAACATGACTCAAAAACAGACATTTGACAACTAGGAAAACGCAAAAAATATGCAGCATTCAAAGACAAACAAAATGGCTAAAAATAGATGTAAAACTACTACAGAGAGCACAACCAATAGGAGACACACAATGAAACGTCTAAAAATAGATGCAAAAATGACTAAAAGTAGATTATTTGAGACTCTTTGGTGTTAAGTGTCTTTAGATTGGGTGAGGGGCCCCTTACATGTCTGTGCAGGGGCCATTTGTCTTATATCTTTGAATCTTAGAAATGAAGAATATCTGCACTTCCTGTGGCACTTCCACAGCACACAACAGACATTGTTCACCTGGTCCGGCTCTTTAATCCACAGTGATGGAGCTCTTAATCCAATCAGCATCAAACTCTCACATGACGAGTTGACGTGCGGAGGATACAGTCACTTTTTATCTTGTAAGAGGAGATGTTTGCACCAGAAATATCTTTTAAAAGACACTGAATTGTTGAGAATGTTCAGGTAAAACTCACATTACAAGTTCTGTCTTTGAATAAACCTGGAAAATGCGTGCAGTATTGGAATCTTTTGTATTGCTATGCCCTGTGACATGCAACACACTGCACACGTTTGCATGTATGTTCTTCCCCATGCATTGCAATAGCTGTATTTATCTGCAGCGTGCACACTTTGAAGAGTGCACCAAGATGTCCAAAACTAACTTCCTCCAGAGGATAATGTTGCTAAAACTTCCAAAAAGCTGCAAGAACTTTAAAGACTGTCTTTGTTTGAGCCTTTTTAAAGTAATTAGCAGACATGCAAATGAGAATCACACACGCTGCTTCATGCGCAACACACGCGCGCGTCAGCTGACAGCATCAAAACAACAACAAAGCAACAACAAAAACAACCCCAATTACTCTACTGTTGAGACAAAAGCAAATACAAATGTAGAGAGTAGTTCACTTACCCATGTTTCAGCTGGCTCTGACTAAAATAAGTGACAAAGAGGTTTCCACAGGTTGTTTGAGGGGGGTGCACAAACAACTGGACGTCCCGGTTAGGATCGGTGGGGGCGGGGGTTAAGGGGGTGGAAACGTGACGTCACTGTATCTAGAAATGGATCAGACTCCTTAATCCTCTCAAAGTGTCCTGATTTGTTCTCCACGCGCTATTAAATACAAAGGGACGGTACTGTATTATTTAGAGGCGTTATTTACCACACTGCATACTATTCTAAATTAAATATCTCCCATTTTTGAGTGATATTCTTAATTATTTGGGGTAAACATGTTTCCTGCAAAGTGTGCATGCAAGAAATACATTGAATTAATCCCAAAACTTAATTTAAAGTATTATTTTTAAACAGTCAACTATAGAATACATCTAAAATAATAACAGAACAAATTAAGTTGTGGAAAGTAGTATTGAGGTAGTTGTACTTTACTGGAGTGTTCTGCTACTTTATTCCCAATAGTTAAAGATTTAACAACCGCAGTAAGCTTCAGTAATTTAACCAGAAATAGATTTTAAATGGAGGACTTATTTTGGAGTATTTTTACAATGTTATGTTGGAGCTTTTACTTAACCTGCATATTTGTTTCCTTAATAAGTGCACATTTATTTTATACATACTATATTTTAGATGTAGAAATGAACTGTCCAAAAGCTGCTTTTTGAGATTATCTGTTAGGCTCAGAGTTTGAAAAAAATGTAGCTTCAGTAATGCCTGATGCTTTTTAGCAGAAAAAACGAATAGTCGTAAAAAAAATCCAGAACTAGAGTCCTATTAGAAAAAAGTGAAATAGAGAAATCACAACTGACACAGCAGCTTTTATCCAAACAGAAAACACTTTATTATGAACAGGTTTGACATTAAAATCCTTCAGTTTAAAAAAAGGAAAAGGGTGGTGGAAGCACGAGATAAAACAGAATAGTGAACGCCCCTGAGGAGAAACAACGCGAATGTCTTTGAACGAGATGAACTGTCAGAATGAGAGAACGCGTTCATGTGGGAACGCTCCTACATTTAAAGGAGAGGAACAAAAAAAAGTGTGGTTAAACTGAGTTGACATGCAAAAGAGGAGCAATGTAGCATCAGTGAGGAAGAGGGTGAACAGAAACACGTTTGAATATATTTACATCACGTACAGGAGCGCTTTACTTAACCAGACCAGACTTTACTGGAATCTCTAAAAAAGACTCTTATATAATAACTTCTGTTAAAGCCACAACAATTCTAAATGATGTGAGCATAACAATCGTTTTCATTTGGAGCAGCAGCTGAGGGGTCGGTGACATTCGCGTCTGGCTGAGTGGAAGATCTACTTTTTGGTGTGCTTAAAAATAACCCCTCAGTTCCCCCACGCTGTTACTTCCACATCAGCAGCTTCGACGCAGTGGCGTCTCACGGGCAGATCGGAGGAGGGGTTCCAGCAGAACAGGCGTCACAGTTTCAGCGGGATGACGGGCCAGTATTTGGGCTGTTTGAGGTCACAGTGTCTGTCGAAGTTGAGCTGCATGGCCGCCTCCATGGCCTGGATCTTGGCGGCGTCCTCGCCGTAGAGCTTCTTCATCTCGGCCCCACGTCGCTCTCCGGGTCTCTCTGAGGGGGGGGCCATGCTGTTTCTCCAGGAGCTGCTGCGCAGGTCCTGGTCTGCAGGCACGTACCTCTCATGCTCCTCCGCCTCGATCTGCTGCTGCTTCTCTGCAAGGACAAGAACAATGGATTCAGGGAATGCACTTAACTATAATGCCACACTCTTTCTCTCAGCGCCCCCTTCTCTTACTCAGCTCCTCTCTGTGTTTCTCTGTGTGGGCGAAGTACTCCCGCAGCTCCTCACTGATCTCCATGTTGCTGACGTCACACTCGATCTCGCTGTCCGAGCTGCTCTCCTCATCCCCATCCTCATCCTCATCCCCGTCCTCTCCATCTTCCTGTCCTGCGTTCCAGTCTGCGTACCGCTGGCTGCTGGGACACGGCTCCTGGCCGTGAGCGGGGCCGTGAGCCTGGCTGTGAGGAGGGCCGTAGGCCTGGCCGTAGGCGGCCTCCAGGGCCTTCCTGTAGGCCCGCTGGTGCCTCTGGTGCCAGGCCATGGCTTGCTGGTAGTGCTGCCAGTAGCGGCTGTACATGGGGCTGGAGAACCTGGACATCACACTGCTTATGTTCTCCTAGTAGTGAGAAAGATTGATGGTTATTGCATTGTTTTCTCAGTCTTTTCTTAACAAGCCAGTTGTACATAACTTTAGAAGCTATTCCAGGCACTTTAGCACAGAAATGTTTCCAACTGGCAGTGAATCAGATCAAAAACTTAATGTGTTGTCAACTACCAAAGATCAGAGGAGAGTTCCTACAGCTCAGGGCAAGTTACATTTAAGACTTTGTTATGCCACTAAAAATTACATTTAAGACCAAATTCAAACCTAAATTGTACTTCCTGATGTAAGCAAGTAAAAGTATGTTTTGAACTGCATGCAAACGTTTGGGCAACTTCTCTCTCGGTCGATTGCTCTGAATAATTATAAAGACTTTTGAAGTAATGAATTTGACCCCGTTATGTTTTAAGACTTTTTAAGGATAAATGGGAACGCTGTCAAAATGTCACGTTATTACTAATTCTGAAAGATAAAGCAAGCGTATTAAGAGGAAGCAGCTGAATAAGAATACGTTAAACTACTATAGTAATAATACGACTCTAAAACAGTTAACTTTCAGGGTTTAAAAGGAATGGCAGAAACACGCTGCGGACATTTTAAAAGCATCAAATG
The DNA here is from genome assembly GCA_943591055.1 of Gobionotothen gibberifrons. Lineage (NCBI taxonomy): Eukaryota > Metazoa > Chordata > Actinopteri > Perciformes > Nototheniidae > Gobionotothen > Gobionotothen gibberifrons. The sequence continues at coordinate 6,083 of CALSBZ010019396.1, forward strand.
AACGCCAAAAACTAAACCGTGCAACTAAAGTTAATACATGTGAAGTTTAAGATGTATTTACTTGCTGTAAGCATCTCATTTGCGCACATTTACCTCCATGTTGTGTTGTGATGGATACTTCCGGGTAGACTGGTAGATTTCCCAGCAGCCTTTGGGCCAAGGCAAATAAATCCTGTTTACTTGGCGCTATCTAGCGGACACTGCGCACTCCTGCAGGACATAATAAGATTGCTAATATTAATCCTATACATTAAATTATTGCAGCAGAATTAAGTTAAACAAATAACAGAAATATATAGACATAGTATGGATGGAATTTGACATATAGTATTAGGTGTAATACTCTTGTAGTAAAACACGATATATAGTGTTTTGTCTCGTTGTGTCTGTTAATGTATTTAGTTCTGTCTTGTCTTGTGCCTATATTGTCTTGTGACTTCCTGTTTTATTTTGTAGGAACCTCACCCTCTCGTTTCAGATGGACCCCGCCCTGATTGTTTTCACCTGTGTCCCCTTACCTTGTCTATCTAGGCCCTGTCTCCCTTTGTGTTGTGCCAGTTTGTCTAGTTCCATCTACCAGACAGCGTCAGGTCCATGTTTTTATATTGTCCTTTTGTATCCGAGCCAAGTTTTGTTTGATGCTCTGTCCTTTTGCATTTTTGACTATTACCTGTTTTTTCTCATCCTCGTAAGAATGTTCTTTATTGTCTCATATGTTTACCTCTATTGAGTGATTTGCTCTTGTACCTTGGCATTTAGTAATGGTCTCTAATCAAATATATGTAATAGTGAGGTTTTAATATCTTCCATTTCGAACCATTTTTGAAAGTCTTTTTGTCTAATAATGCTCTTTTTATCCATGTTTCTAGAGTTTTAACGTATAGTAATCCAACATCTGATGTAAAATATGATCAGTTTGTTCTGTTTTGTTTAAGGTGAAGCTATAAGGCTGTGGACATGGGCATGCATGACATTTCATCAGGGTCAAAGGTGAAGTCTAATCTCTTTATCACAGTCTATAAATAACAATTATGTTAATTTCCCTATGTAATTTGACTTCACGTGTACTCAACCTGTTTTCATTGTCTGAAATTCCAGCAGGTCGAAACCTACTTTTTCTATGAGAATTTTTTTTTAACTTAATGTGAGCAAGGACACAATTCTATTTCAGGATGTGGGTGTGTAAGACAGTACTTCTGCACTGTGTGTGTGTGAGAGACATGTTTGAGTGTATATCTGGGTCATGCTTTGGCTCTGGGCTTCAGAGCTTTCAGAGGGATGCAAAAAGACAGATGTGGCTTTTCAAAACACATTTCCTCTTCTGATGTCTGACTGGATGAGTGAACACAAAAGAAAGTGTTTTTCTATATTGCAAAAAAAAAAATTCTCAACATTATCAATTATTACTTCCTTGAATATCAGATTGCTGTGCAGTCGATGTATACATAACTTGTGGATTAAATGCTATATTATCATGCATTACGTAATTATCCATCTATGAAATGATTTTATGTAGTTTTTCTTCTTTTAACCAGATTAAATACCATGGCTCATGTATTTTGTGCCTCTAATGTGACGTTTAACCCTTTTCATTTTTGTGATTGAGCGATGCAGTTTAACCTTGCTTTAACAATTCAACTGCAATATCTTCAGGATTTTCACTATATGAGAGGGGTTTTCCCAAGTCACACACTGGGGGGAATGGGTCGGGTACAATTTGATTCCAACACAATGCTACAGTGGAGGAAATCTAATCAGATGACTCAGTACTCCAGTCGCAGAGTGTGTTACCTGTATCTCTGCAGACTCCTCATGGACCTCGGACAGACAGCTGTGCTGCTCCGACCTCCTGGGAATCCTTCTGTTCCTGTGTGAAGGTAGGTCTGCAGGAAGTATTTACTTTACTGAGGTACTAAAACAACACTTTATCCATCCAAATATGAAGATGTAACATGTTCCAAATTAGGGTTATATAATCATTGATGGTGTGTTTGATTATTATAACTGCAGCATTATGTTGCATTTACTGCTGTAGATGTTTAAGGTGGTGCTCATTTTAAATATGTGATATACTGTTGGGCAGTTGAATGTACCGCAATGCTTCCTCTTCTACAGTATCATTTGTTAAAAGCTTTGTCTCTGCATCTGCTCTACATTTACTTAAAAACGACCTTCTTCTCAAGTACATGTACTTTGTTACTAGGCTTTGTACAGTAGGTCTGAACCATGATCTGTCACACAGCCATGCCCAGCAGATCTTTCATTTCTTGTCCTTCTTTTTGTATTTAAAGCTCATTATACATTCTGCACAGGGAAAGCCATTTACTCGACATGGCAGCTGAAAGTGATCAGAGTACCACACATGGACATCAGGACCAGGCCCGGTTCTGGGAGGAGATCCTGGAAGCACAAAGGTAAATATACAACATGTTAAGTAGGAGTAACATTTATTAGATGACGTTAACCAATTGTTATCTTATTTCTCTTTTCAGACTCAGTTGGCACCTCCTGCAGGGAGCAAAGGATTCAGGCCACGGTCAGTCGAGTGCTCCAGCAGTGTTATAAATGAATGTATTAGGCCTATGAATCCGTGTCCTCCTCCTCTTCCTCAGCTCCTGCAGATGATGGTGTGCAGCTCTCGTCTGGCGCAGAGGCTGGAGCGCTGCCTCTGGACGCAGAGGGTCTTTATTCTCATGGTGACGGTGTTCACAGTTTTTTGGGCAGTCGCCCATAATTACTTTTACCTGGGTATGATATCTGAAACTCTGTCTCTAAAGTGATGCATGTTTGTTTTGTAAAAGTCCATTCCAAAATTCCTTTCTTCTGAAAAATCAAAAGTATTATTCCAAGTAAATCAAACTCTGCTGGGATTGTTTGCTTTAAATCCTGTGGAAAACGCATAACACTACAACTAATCATCAAACACCTCGGCTTACAGGGTAAGTTTCCTATTTTTAAGAGAAGGAGAACCCAGAAAGCACAATGGGTCCTCTTCAATGAGATCTAAAAGGGGCCTTGACATGACGGTTGAAGCACTTGCACTTCCTTCCCCGGAAACACAAGGTTTTCAGGTAGTTTGAGGTTAATATCTGCTCTTCCGCCTTTAGTTTTTCTACCGCCTGCAGAACTGTTACTTGTCTGTCAATATGGATGGACTGACTCTGTTTTATTCTCTGATTCTGCCGCTCTGTTTTGGCTCTGAAGGTACAGCACAGGAGCTTTTCTTTGTCAGTTTGTACTTTGTTAGATATGGAGTCAAATATCCTTTTAATTCGCTTCTTAACCTTTCTTGCAGTGACTATAGTGAAAACCATCGGGAGAGGACCAGACGTCACTGAAATATGTGTTAAAACTCCACTGAGTAACATCACACTCATAGTGTGTAAGATCGGAACAGAAAGGAATGCAGAGTGTCGTCTGCTGTATGAACCGACAAAGGGCTTCGTGCAAACATGTGACTCCAGGTTCTCTCTGAAGACAGAGAATCAGACTGTGTTTCTCCACCTGATTAATTTAACACCAGTGGACAGTGGGTTACACACCTGTGAATGTTCTCATGATGGGGGAACAGATATCATGCATCTGAACATCACTGTGGAAGGTAATGCACATTTTAAACACGTTTGCATCATGCCTACTTGCTGCATTTCTCACAAGTGTTCTTTTTCTAACCATTTTCTTTCCTTTAAGATGTTTTAGAAGATGTAGACGGCAGCATTTTCACTCAAATACCGATCCCAGGTATTTTGATTGGTGCAGCTGTATTCATCATCATAACTGCAGTTACCATCTGGTGTGTCTGCAGGAGAAAACATCAAGGGTGAGACACTTCTTTAATATTTAAAATATTTCTCAAAGATATGCTTTATTTTCTGTGTGTATTTGGTGTTTAACTAACTCTTCCTTTCTTTAAAGTGTCTGTTCAAGGTCAGCCACATCTGGATCATCTGCGTGTGAAAATCCCGGCAATTTGGTGAGTGATACTTTCTTTAATGATGACCCTGATGACCCCTACACAGCCCTCCAACAGCCAGACAGTGATCTCTACCAGAGTGTCTCTAATTCAGCCGGCAGAGAGACGGGTGCTTTGGAGAACCAGAAGAGACACGGCAGAGAGACTGATGCAAGCTGCAAACTCTATGCTAACATGTAACCAAAGATCAAGAGAACAGCACTGTATAACATGTTGGCAACTTTTGAGATGATCCTACAATAATATCCTTTTAATCATTAACAAATCAGCATTTATTATTAAAGCTTGTCAGGTTTAAAGATGGATTTTTATAAAAGACAAAAAGAACAATGAGCTACAAAATTAGCATATCACTTGTTTTTAAATCCTTGGTATTGTTGTTTTTTGTAAATGTTTCTTGTTCTCAGTCTTAGTTGATGAACTAATTGACAAAAATGTGTTTTTTGCCATGACTTCAGCTTTTTGTGTTTTTAATTATTGGAATTTCAAAATAAATTGCAACTGCATGATTGCTAACTAAATGATTAAAACACCTTAATATTCTAATATTGAAGAACAGTGTGTTTGTTGATGTGAACAAAGTGCTTGAAGTGAGATATGTTAATATCTATATATGTAAGGGAGGCGCATTTAGCGTGAGAAAGTGAGAGGTTTGTGTTTCTCGAGGGGCACAGAGCTCGCACCTGTGAGAAGGTATGATACATTGTATCATACAGTGCGAGAAAGGGAGAGGTTCCCGTAACGCAGCGTTTCTAGAGATGTGATAGGTGATGAACGGGAGATTTTTTATTTTTATTTAAAAAAACAAATGTTTTGGACCTCAGGCTGGAATCGAACCTGGGTCCTCGCGTGCGGTAGTGGATTATTACAGCCGGAGACTCGCAACGGAGGTGGACTTTCACAGCACCGCTGCACCGGACCTGCCGGAGCCGCCAGAGCCTCGCAACGGCAGGTGTTTGCGGAGGCGGCGGCGGCGGATGCGGTGGCGGCGCTGTGAAAGTCCACGGCCCACCTATGCCAGAGCCAGCGGCCCACCAACGGCAGCGGCCCACCAACGGCAGCGGCCCACCAACGGCAGCGGCCCACCAACGGCAGCGGCCCATCGGGAAAAGTCCCGAATCTCCCGATGGCCAATCTGAGCCTGCTCACACACAACTGAAACCAAAGTCATTTACAGACATATGTAAAAATCTCTCATACACACATGTGAAACGCTCTCACACACACAACAGCGTTGCAGTCGGGAAGAAAAGCAATGTGGAGCGGCACCTCACCACTTCATAAGGAGTTTAACCGTGACACTTTTCGAAATCCCACTTTACAAATAGGCCTGAGAGAGACAGAGAGAGGATGACAATTCAGGACATGTGAGAGATTCATGATGACAAAACATGAATGTGATGAGGGATGACTAAACGTGAAATCATATAACTAAAAGGATTTTAAAGGGGCACTGTATGCTTTTTGGTGATCTCCTGATCTCTGTTTTAGAGATGGGGATAGGACTGCCTTCTCATGGGCTTTCCAGTTCAGCTCGAGTAAACTGTGTCTCAATTTGGAATCATTCTTTCGATTTTATAAAGCGTCCACCACACTGAGGGGAAATGGTGTCGAGACCATGACACAATCTGTGGGAACTTCTGCTCTGGGATTTGTACTTGAATTTATTTATTTAAAACAAGGGACAGTGTACATTAATCAACATATTAAAAACATGTAAAAGTACTCGAATTAGCCAAAAGGCTAGTTTTCATCGATAGTCCCTTTGCCAGATGGTGATAGACATCCTTAAACTGAGATTTTCCCAGCTGAACAGATTATACTTTTTAACAATGTGACAATGATGATACCGGAATGGCTTTTTGTCTAGTGTTTTGAGTGCTTGTTTATACAGTGATTCCAGTGGTTTTAGTGTGCATTAGATCAGCTTATCAGACAGTAGTTGATGTGGGAGAGGACCATTGAGTGAAGGTATAGTTTAGCTGCTGCAGATGATAGGAAGTTTCTAATGTATCTGTAATTTGGCAGATTGAATTTTACTTTATTGCAGACCTTTTTGATATGGGTTTTGAAATTGAGGTTTGTGTCAATATGTACTCCTAAGTACTTGTACTCCGAGACAACCTGAAGTCTCCTTCCACAAAAGAAAACATCTTGTTCTGTTATAATGCTGTGGCCCTTGGAGAAGAACATACACTGGCCGTTTCTCAATCGCGAGGATGCTGGCTTGGTAGTCGCGTACTTCCAAGTCACTTCCTTCAGAAACGAAGCGAGTACAAAATCGGCACAGGAGGGCGTCATACTCACATTGCTCAACTGCTATGCTGTGACTATTGACAGTAGGTATCCTCATACTGCAACACTACAAGAAGTCAAGGAGTCCTTTTTCTGTGTGCAGGGAAAACACAGTTCACCTCAAGGACTGCACTTGTGACTTCTACTGTAGTTTCAGTCACTTTCATCATCATCATCATCATTCATCATCATCGTTGTTGTTCTAATAAAGCGAACAAGGTGAGATATTTAACATTTTGTACATACTTCTTCTGTGAGGTATTACAAGTAGGGTTAACAAGCTCAGTGATGCAAATTAGTCGCTTTGCCGCAGTGTTTGCGAGGCTGTGTCTTTAGTTGTAAGCACAGTGGTGATCTGTTGTTATTAGCATCTGGTTAGCTAGCTATGCTAACGAATTTAAAGAGCTTTTCTACAACCAGGTGGAAGAGAGCTCTCTCCTGAGGCTCAAATAAGATAAGATAAGATAAGATAAGATGAACCTTTATTAATCCCCGAGGGGAAATTCAGTTGTACAAAGCAGCAACAGGGTAAGCGTGAAAAAAATAGTACAGCAAAGATTCACACAGATCAATAAAATCAGAAATAAATAATTAAATAAATAAATAAGATCAGCTCAGTGAGGTTAAGGCACACCTTGATATGATCATTATAGTTATTAATGAGACATTAGAGACTAAATTAAAAACAGGTATAAAATACTATATGACAGTAACAAAAAAGTTGTTAAAAATAACAAGAATACAGTTTAAAAGGGGAGTGATTTGTAAAATATCCAAAAAGAAAAATCTGCTTAAAAATCTT
>CALSBZ010019427.1:5341-16922 GCA_943591055.1 Gobionotothen gibberifrons
GAGTCCTCTCCTGCTGATGTTCAGGTGTATATCAGTATGTAGTGTCTATACTTTAAATAGTCCTCTCACGTCATACAATGTGTCGGAGTGCTAGCCAATAGAAGCACACGTTGATGTCTTGTTGCACACCTTTCTGGGGTTTTTCCCTTGGGTTAGGGTTAAATCCCTGTGTTCCCTCCAGTTATATTGTATAAATACATTTAATTGATAGATTACATGTTGAGGAAAGTATTAGTACCTCTGAATTTAACTCACTTCCTGTCTTGTTGCAGCCGATGGTGTTCGGCGCGATGATCCACAGAGACGAGGCCTTCGACGCCATCTTTAACCAGAACACGAAAATCGTTTCCGCGGCAAGAGACAATACGTTTAATACGGCTGTACCATAGATACAGTCTATAGGCGCTTTCACACCGCAGTACTTTTCCCACAAAGGTTCATCAGAACTTAGTTCATGAGAACTCTTTAGTTCTCATGAACTAAGTACAGATCACTTAGTACCCCAGGGCACTAAGTACAGATCGCGTTCACACCGGAATAAGTCCCTGGGGGAGGATTAGGCAAATGAAGCCGTTGACGTCACTTCTTCTTCTGCTTTGGGTTTACTGGCAGGCCGCAAACAACTTCACGGCGTATACTGCCACCCGGAGTCCCCGGCCGGAAGTCCCCGGAGTTGGGGACTGGCTTCAGTAGAAGCTGCTGGGACTCCCAGCAGCTTCTACTGCTGCCTTCCGAGTAAATCGCCAGAACGCCGACACCTCCTCATCTCCACCGCTCCCATGTTTTATTTTGTGTTGCCATAAGTTAGACTCTCTCCGTTTGTGCGCTGGGCTAATGCTAATGCTAATAATGCTAATGCGAGGATAATAAAATGGCGGCTTCACAAAACTTTTTGGGAGTTTTACGGGGTGTGGTTTTCATTCCGCCCAGCCAATCAGAAATAGGAACCTTTTTCTCCCACGAACGGAAAAGGGGGTAAAAAAGGTTCTCATGAACTAATTTTTGTTCCAGATTTTTTTGGTGTCAACGCAACATTTCGGAACTATATCGGAACTAAAGTGGGAAAAGTACTGCGGTGTGAACGCGCCTTATGGGCTGTAACTAATATTTTTAATCGACATCCATTATGCTGACATTTCTAATTGTTAAACAAAATGAATGCTGCACAATAATTTGTAATAGTTTTTAAAAAATAATTTGAATTCTATATGGATTTTCTTGGTAATGAATGACTTTTGACGGTCACAAAAAAGAGTTACTGGTACTTATGACCCTTTTTGAGTAAAGGATTTCTCAAAAACGTAACTTTTAACATAAATATTCACTTACGACGATAAAATGTAAAGAATAGAAGGAAATTGGCAAATTTGAGATTTAGAAACAAATTACTTCTGAAATGTTTGCATGAAAAGTTTCTTAAAATTATAAATGTATTATCAGAAAATTATTACTAGCCATTGATGCTATAAATCATGGTACGAAAAAGGACATTATGTCCCTCTTTGAGTTAAAGATCTCTCCCAAACTTAACTTTTAACATAAATATTCACTTTAGTATGATTAAAAAAGCAAAGGATAGTAGGAAATTACCATATTTGAGACTAAAAACAGCATTATTCCTGAAATGTTTGCACTTTAAATGGTTTATATATAATCCATAAAAGTTGGCTTTAAATATTTCTTGATATTTGGTCATTACAGTTCAGTACTTGGCACAAAAATGCGCAGTTTAAAACCCTAAAATCTTACTTATTTCCTTTAGTGTCTTTACACTACATCATGAATATTATACTTGAACATCTGAACAATGGGTTAGTGCTGAAATATGAACATATTACATTTTCTGGTATTAATGAGAAATGTTTTTACGTTACTCTCCGTGTTTGAACCACTTCACATCATATCTTCAGGGATTTATAACATTATGTAACTCTGTATTGTACTAAGCCTTACAGCCAGTTTGTATTATAGTATGTTGGGTTTTTAATGTGGTGGGCGGACACTGTTTGTTTCTATATGAATGTGCTGAAAGATTTAATGAAACCACAAAATCGACCGCAGGGGAGCTTTTATTTTGGCTACAAATTAAAAAAGCCAATGCTAATATAACAGACACAACCTGTAATACATACGTTTTGTTTAATCATTGTTTATACTTCTTATGCTTTAGCTTTCTTCACAGTCAATAATTTAAGAAACTCTGGCTAAAAAAAACAAAAAAGAGCCTCAAACAAACTTAAAATATTACATTTCTGTCCATTTCTTTGAACTTCATCTCCTAACTTGATGCTAATCGACAAGCTAACCGATTGAAACGTTGACCTGGGCCGCTTTTCTTTTTTTTTTAAAGTTAAGATATATTTTACTTTAGCTGAGAGATAAATTAAGAAGCTTAAATAAATGTATGTTGTAATATAAACAATAAGGGGATTGTTAGCTTTAGCCTCTTTAACACCAGATAATCGGCTAAAGCTAAACAACTGGAACTGACCTAAAACCTTTTTTAAATCACAGTTAAGTTATATTTTACTATAGCTAGGATGTTCAAAAGAAGCTCAAATATATTAATATTAACATATCTATAAATATTCAAGTTTCTTTCTGATCTGATTAACTTTAGCTTCTCCAGACCTAGCTAATTGGCTAAAGCTAAACAAGTTAAAACAACACAAAGTCGTAGTTCAGCTTTTCTTTTTTTACTTTATACAAAGCTCAATTTCCTATCAATCTGACCTAAATGAGCCGATAAGTAAAAAAACAAGTTTATTTTGACAACATTCTTACACCCATCAACATGTAGCCCATGTTTATTTTTACTCTAACACTAGTAAGTAATTATATTTTTTTGCAGCTTGATTAAGTGTCTGTTACCCAGCTAATTCAGCTATGTTTAAATCATGTCTGTATTTTTATTTTCAGTCTGAAAGCTTTTAATCCAGCATTTAACCATTTTATTTGACGTTAAATTCACTCTATTTCAATGAAAAAGTTGCACATTTGACGGAAAAACAAACTGTGCAGAATAAGTAGGGATATCCTCTTTAAAATACATTTGTTTCTAAGTTGGGCTCAAAACTCAGACTTAGTAACATTATTTATCAGTTTGTTTTCTAATAAATACTCAGTTTCAATAGTTATTATTATTGGTCAAGTTAAGCTCTTTCTTTGCCAAATGGAATTCGTTTCATTGTCTAAACTTTGATTAAATTCTTCCCCGGTTTATTTTGTGGTTTCTCGGGTTCTGCTTTCGTCTCGTTTACGTGAACGTTGTGAACTTTTCTGTCGGCTGCTGTCTTTCGGATACAATGGATTTATAAACTGGTGTCGTTGTATACATAGGTGTACGTTTTTTTAATGAAATGATTGCGCTTCTTAAATTGTAATGTACATTTTTTTTTAAGTAAAATCAAATGTCAAACACTGACAGTCTCCTGTTTGTAATTGTTGTTCTGTGCAGTACCACGTTCAGCCTGTTGGTGTCAGTAGAGAGTCAGAGGAGACTATGGCATTCATAAACACTCTAATTTCTCTTTAGTTATTATTTGAGATGACTTTAAACATGCATTAAAATTGCACCTCAGGAATTAAAAATAACATATTATTATTTGAATGTTTCATTTTGTTTATTATTTAAAATTGTTTCATTTAAAATGTAAAATATATATTATTTGAAGAAATGGTTCTATATATTTATGAAAAACAAAAAGCAAAAACGCCTCGCAGACGCTCTTCCGTTTACTTTTTTAATAAATAAAAACAAATGCTCTGAAGATACACGGATTAATCTCCCTCCTTCATGTTGATTTGAATCCGAAGTTCTGAACATGAGCCCGCCCCACTCGACCTTCTGAGCCAATCACAGCGCGATAATGACCTACCTTCAGTTTCAACCATACTCCTTCTGTTTCCACTATACTTTCTCTCACACAGACATACATTCTTCTCTTGCATACATATATTGTCATCAGACATGCATATACTGTTTATAATATTAAATGTAAACATTGAATGAATGTACATAAGAGCAAAATGTATAAATATGAGCGTTAACATATATGAATATGAGAGCAAAATGTATATATGTGTGTGAGTGAAAAATGTATAAATATGTGAGTGACAATGTATGAATGTGTGCGTTGAAATATATGTGTGTGAGAATGAAAATGTATGTACAGTATGTAAAAGGAGAATGTATGTGTGTGAGAGTGAAAATATATGTATGTAAAAGGAAAATGTATGTGTGTGAGAGGACCAGTATGAATTACGGCCTGTACGGCTCCGTCTCTTCCAGTACAATTCAATGAACACACATTGAAATATAACATGGCCTTTGACCTAATTCACAACGTACAACTGAGGTATTCTTCGACATATTCTGTGTGTTGGGACGTACTATGAGATTGCACATGTGTTCACTGTCTCATAGCATATTTTAGTTTACTCATTGCAGACAGGTTGTATTGAATCTTGCAGACACTGCCCTTATTTTAACTTCTTATTCCTTGAGCCAACTCCCTATTAGAGAACGTGTTATTCAAGCATTGTGTCGCTAACAGGTGAAGGTATGTCACCATTGGTTGACAGTTTTGAAAGGTTGGGCTATTTTGATTCCTACCTCAAAATGAGTTTCACCCCCATCTGTACCCTGAGTGGTTTGTTCATATATCATCAATAGCCAGATTTATAGACTGATTATTCATGATTGCGTTAAGTGTTATAACATCTGTTTCCCTAAAAAACATGTGGAGATTGTTCTTAAAGGCTGCTGAATTTTTTTTGGGATTTATGTAGTGGTACAAACCCATATCAAAACTCCCCTCAGTAAAAACCTTTGACTCTAATACGTCGACAATACAACAAGAATGTAATCCGTTTTTTTACTCAGTGTACACATTTCTATGCTGTTTCTGTATGCGTTAGTCTATTTAAAGATAACATTTCAGAAAACCTGTACTGTAATAAAAACAAAGTCATGATGTAAGTGAAACATTTTTAATTGTAATATTATTCACCATCCACCTCTTTAAAAATAATGACATTTCAAAGGATAAGCTCCATCTTATAAACAGGGCATAAATACAAATAGACTTTACAAGCATATTTCATGCAATTTTGATATTTAAAAAACGCTTTATTTATCTCCCAGTCAGACGGGACGTTTGCAGTCAGTTAGTCTCACCTGTACAGGCAGTGCTGGAGTGTATTCAAGGTGAAGAATGAGATAATAATCATTAGAAGCAGTCCAACCAGTCAGACCGCTCACATTGACACAGGCTGCAGCCATCAGACACTTAGATTAGCTTAGTTTAGCATATATACTAGGAAAAGGGGAAAATAGTGAGTGACAAAATACACATTTAAGTGTACTTAATAAATCTCTGTACGAAAAATGAAATGTAAAAACAATTTGCCAACTTGTTTTGTTCCCAGCCAAGAAATAGCCCGACCCATAATCCCCTGTTAAACGTCTTATTGATGTTTTTACTCCTCTGATTTGGTATGGATTAAACAAACTGGATTCAGAGCTGCTGATAGGTGGATTTTGTTACCTTTGGACAGGCTGGCTTTTTCTTCCCCTGTTTCCAGTCTTTATGCTAAGCTAAGCTAACCAGTTGATGGCCTTATTTCTAACAAACATATACAGCAATCTTAATATCTATGATCAGCTCATCCAAGAGGGTTTTAAATAGTTTATAAAGCTTCAGAAGAAGCAAATCTATCAGACAAATGTAGTTAAGTAGAAATGGAAATAGTTAAGTACATTTTTTTAATATACTTTCCCTAAATTGAGAACTAGTGAAAACTGTACTTCAGTAAGTACATTTAAAAAAACACAAAAAATAATCCATTGAGGCTTTATTCAAACTTTACAAGCAGTGAGCAGAGAGGTGGACGAAATACAATTAACATAACACAACAGACAGCTGAGATGTAACATTTTCATTTCCCTGGTTTGTTAAACCACTGCAGCCTAATGTTTAATGATCAGATATTGTTGATTTTCCAAGTAACTGTCAATACATGTTATACAATATACTGTAATTAAGCCATGAATCCTGAATCTACCCCTTTAAAACACACCAGAGACCCATAATTTTTTTCTTTTAAAATCATTGAAAAAAATATATATATACAGTATTTTACTAATGAAAAAGGAGTGCATTAACTAGTAATGTGTGCAAGTATGAAACACTTTTTGAACACACAATTCTGAGACAATAAATACTTTTCTTGTCCCCCTGACATATAAAAGAAGTGGCAAAAGTTTGTTTCTGAGTAAATAGTTTTCTGATCACTTCAAGTCATGACAGCAGGTAGTGCAATCCGTAGAAAAAACTAGAGTACATTAGAACATACTCATCAGTATTTTATGTGTTTTTATGTGTCTCATCAAGGTGAACCATATGTGATCAGATTCTGAACCATTAACAATGTGTACAATGTACTTCCCCAGTTGAATACATGTATTACATTTAGTGAGAGTGAATCTTTCTGAAGAAAATCAAATGGTTGTTCTACTCAGTGTGATTGACAGGAGAGATGATCAGAGGGAAATAGTTACTACAATCATGATTAAGACCGGGACCAAAGTATGGGTAGAGTTTCTCTTTGAAGCAGCAGCCAGTGAAGGAGTAGATCAGAGCTGCAGTATCAACATCATAAAAAGAGACCAGACCCTCCTCATAATCCACAAACACCCCCACCTTCTCAGGCTGAGACTTCAGAGAGAGACAGACTTGAGGGTTAGTACAAGCTGAGTACTCATTTCCATTCCTCAAACATATCACCCAGCTACCATTCTGAGGAGACGCTGTGATCTGTCCCTTCCTGTTGATCGACTCTTTGGCCACTCCTAAATCCCACTGAGTCTTCCCTTTAACCTGAACCTCGTAATAAAATCTACCTGAAGAGAAACTCTGCTTTGCTAAGACATTGACACAATAAACAAATCTCTTTGAATTGTTGTATAGCGTCTTCTTCGCACGATCATAGTTGACTTGTTTCCCATCAGCAGACAGGATGAGTTGGGGATGTGCTGTATCAGGATCAAGAGTCACCTCCACCTCATACTGCTGGACCCTCTTCAGCTCCCCCTCAAGCCACTTCTTCATCTGTTCACTGAGCGTCTCCTCCAGCTGAGTCACAGCTCTCCTCACAGTCCCCTCATATGAAGGTGGACGGACCCTGACTTCTGTCCAGTTCTTGGTGGGTGGAGCAGCGTTCAGGGACATGAAGCTTTGGAGGAGGTGGTGCTGGTCTTCAGAGCGTGAGAGCTGCTCCACCTCAGAGCTTCTCTTCTTCAGCTCAGAGATTTCCTGTTCCAGCTCTTTGATGAAGCCTTCAGCCTGTTCCTCTGTCTCTCTCTGCTTCTCTTTGATCGTGTCGATGAGCTCGGCCTGGCTTCTCTCAACAGACTCCTTCAGAGCGGTGAAGACCTGAACACCATCTGCTATCTCTCTGTCTGCTCCTTCCTTACTGAGCTCCACTGAGCGATTCATCTCCTGAATCTTCAGTCGTCTCTTCTGGATCATCTGCTGAATTTCAGCGTCTGTCTTCCCCAGCTCAGCCTTCTTTCCTTCATATCCTTCTTTCAGAGGAACTACATCATGTCTCTTGTGGTCTAAAACAGAGCAGAGCATGCAGACACACACCTGGTCGGTCTTACAGAACAGCTCCAGCAGTTTATCGTGCTTCACACACATCCTGCTTTCCAGGTTCTCCTCAGGGTCGATCAGCTGATGTTTTTTCAGACGTGAAGCTGTCAGGTGAGGCTCCAGGTGAGTCTCGCAGTAGGAGGCCAGACACACCAGGCAGGACTTCAGGGCCTTCAGTCTGGTTCCAGTGCAGACGTCACAGGGAACTTCTCCTGGTTTGACAACGTGTTGCTCTGAGCTGCTGCTGCTGGCTTTCTGTTGAGCTGACTGTCTGAACTGAGCAGCCATCTCAGAGATGAATGTGTTGACCTGCAGCTCAGGCTTTATGTTGAAAAGCTTTTTACAGTTGGGACACTGATAGGCGACATTTCTATCCCAGTGTTGAGAGATGCAGGCTTTACAGAAGTTGTGTCCACATGGTGTGCTGACTGGATCAGTGAACACATCCAGACAGATGGAGCACAGAAACTGATCTTCAGTCAGCAGACAGCTGGCAGCAGACATGTCTCTCTGGGGACAAAAGTTTGAAAAAAACACAACTGTAATTACGTATTCTCTATTTGACAGTTCATAGAGTCCTACTATGAACCCGAAAATGTAAACTTCCCCATTCTGTTATGTTAGAAATGACATACATAGACCAATGACAACAAACAACATTTAGGTATTTTGTCTGTAAGAATACAAATTCATGTTCAAATAAAATCTGGAAAGTCATAGCAGCATTCGGTTTAAACTCTAAAAAACACAATGTGTACGCTCTAATATTTTTGGGGGATTTTGCCATTGTTGAACAGAGGAGTGAAACCTCCTGCTGAGCATCACTGAAGTTAATACTAGTTGTTAAAAAACAGTAAACGTTTGCCGTCTGCCTTTTGAAGCTGATGTTACTACAGAAACTGTTCCGCCATATTGGACAGTTTACGACAACAACATACGGCAACCCAAATATGACATTTGTTTCGCAAAGCAGAAAAATAAACCAAACCTGACAACATTAATCTGAACAAGAGAGATAATGTTATTACAACGTGACTTCACTATTATTTAACAACTACTTTTATTGGGTAAAGTACAATCTCAGAATAAGTGAGAAATTATTTTAACTTCTGCTTGACAGCTATCATACTGAAGAAATATTTACTGTGAATATATGCAAAAATGTATGGCATTAATAATTCATATCTAATTACATTAACTGTGAATGTCTTTCATTTTATTTCAAATAAAATAAAATTGCATAAAATATTTATGTATAGATATTTGAGACGTTTATGACTCGCGCATGCGCAATGCAAATCGGGCAGACGTCTAATGCCCTATTGGGGTTGCCGTATATAGCTGTGCAATATGGCGGACCATCTCACGCTTGCGCAATGCAAATCGGGCAGAGATGCAAATCGGGTAGTCACCTGGTAGTCACAGGCTGTATGCTCTCTAACCTAATTTAACCAGAGTATACATTGCAGTTGTTTTTTGGCTGTTGCTAATGTAAATGTTGAGGTTTATATCTAAACTGACACATTTATATTGTATAATATTCTTTATAAGGTCAAATGGATGTAATACAGTCAGATTCAGATTTTAATCCAACTTTGACTAAATGTTTAGTAAGTGATGTGTCAGTAGTGTACTCACCAGTGTTTGCAGAGTCCTGCTGTGTTGTTGATAAAAAGCTGCTGGATTCAGTTAAGTGTTTGTTCAGAGAAACAGAGACTTGTCTCGGCTGCTGCTCTGCTGTCGCTCAGACAAACTTCAGCTTTCATTTCCGGGAAATTGAAACTCTTCTCTTGCAGTGTGGTCCCACCTCTCAGTGGCAGTTTGCCAAGAGGAAGTGGAGGAAGAACTGTTGAGGCTTGTTATTTAACTTTGTGATGATGCATTTTACAGCTGATCCAAGAGGCTTTTCAAATAGTGTATTGAGCATAAGTAGGAATATTTTCTCAATACATAAAGGACATCTCTTTACACATCTGGAGATGTATAGCTATATTTCACAACGCTGTGTTATGGTCCCTGTTTAAGAGCAGCTGGTGAAACATTTCCTCCTCCCTGAACAGACTGTTTGAAAATGGGTCACGTGATTGTTGACTCACATTCAGGTCAGTCTTTAGTTTATATTACAACCAGATTCATTTTTATTCACCTGTAGTTTTGGGGGTTTTGGATTAAGATGTAAACGAACTACAGCTCTAACGTGTGTCAGAGGAACTGATGTTGATTCTGTTCAGTTGTATTCTTTGATATGTAGTTAAATCAAAATGTATCTGTCTGTCCTCCTTCAGTGTCTGCAGTGCTGCCGGCAGTCATGTTCAGGTAGTGAACGACCGGCTAAACGGCGGCCACCATGCGGAAACATCTGGAAAGGATCCGTTTCCGGGGCCAGAGACGGGACGAGTTCCCGGATCTGGCCGATTCTCCCAACACCTCCGACACAGAGAGCAACGAGGAGGTCGTGAGCAGGCCTCGAGTCTCCGCCAGAGATTCAGAGGAGCTGAGGGAGGCGGAGGGGGAGCAGAGTGACGCTCAGGTACACTAACACACACAATATCAACCAGGAGTTTAGAAAGAAACAGGTTTTTCTGACCCTGAACTTTAAAGAGGACATCAGGTGTTTATCAGTATGCAGTGTCTCTACTTTAAAGAGTCCTCTCCTGCTGATGTTCAGGTGTATATCAGTATGTAGTGTCTCTACTTTAAAGAGTCCTCTCCTGCTGATGTTCAGGTGTATATCAGTATTTAGTGACTCTACTTTAAAGAGTCTCTTCTACATCAACATGTGTCCCCTCTTCTTCATGTCTCTTCTACATCACCATGTGTCCCCTCTTCCTCATGTCTCTTCTACATCAACATGTGTCCCCTCTTCTTCATGTCTCTTCTACATCAACATGTGTCCCCTCTGTGGAAAGAGACTCTGAAATTTTCAGGAACAAAGATTCTCTCTCTTTTTGTCCTGATCCATTTCTATAAAAACCTGTATAAAAACAATTTTTTGGTGCTCGAAATGAACCGGATTCCGGAGCTAAGAGGCTGCTCAGCTGCGGTGTGAAGAGGAAAACCCGGTGCTTTTCAAGCTCTAGCTCCGGGCCGGCCCTGAAACACCGTTGGTGTGAATGAGGTACTAGAGCACCATTGAGTTCTTTGTAACCAAATATCTCTCAGAGGGGCGTGGGGAGGGGCTCCTTATTTTCATCTAAAGTAACAGACAGAGAATCAGCACTTTGGAAACAGGGCTGAAACAGAGGGGATTATGGGATGCTGCAATGATCTGTTTGGTGTTTCAGCCAATCAGAGACATGTTCTGTATATATCTGAGACCTATAATATATTGATGAAAAACATTATGATAGGAGACCTTTAAATAAAAATTAACTTTATTTGATGAGCTAATGCTAACCATCAGACAGAGCGGTTTGTTCCTGTAGTCTCATGGCTGAATCTAATCACCTGAATGATCGTTTCTGTTGCTTTACAGACTTGAAGACTCACCTTCACAGACGCCTAAAGCCCCGCCCCCTTCTACATCTGCAGTCAGCGGTACAGGTGAGTTGATCTTTTTCTTACATTATCTGTTATCGTTCAATATTTTTTAAATGTTGTTTCATCAGTCATAGGATGTTCGAGTGGTACAGGGATGATGAATATTTGTAGGCCAACACGGGAGTAAGCATCGCAAGGGCTCCCTAAACAAAAAGCCAATGGGATTTTACCAATGGATTTCGGAAAATTGCACAAAATAATCTCTTGATCAAACTTTTATGATATTTACTTGTTTGGTTCAGCAGGATCATCCCCACATATTAACTCCACTTTTATAACAATTGAAGTGTAAATGCAATCTCCAGAATGAAAAAGCTAATGTTAGGCTATAAATGAACAACAGCACGGTCACATGACTTCACGTCACCAACGATGAGCTAAAGGTG
>CALSBZ010019429.1:0-11887 GCA_943591055.1 Gobionotothen gibberifrons
TGTGTGTGTGTGTGTGTGTGTGTGTGTGTGTGTGTGTGTCCAGTCCACATGCAGCTAGTTTACAAAAGCAAATGAATATGAGACAGCCGGTACAAGAACGTTTTCAGTCAATAAAGAAACTTTGAGTCGATGTTTGAGCTTCGCTGCACACTCCCACTCATGAATGCATGGTGTAAGGTCAATGTGTGACATATAACAGGTAACTGAAGGGTTGTAATTTCTGAGCTTCATTCAGTATGAATATAAATGTGGATGAATAACCATCAGGGCCACAGCTCCGGTGTAAAGAAAGACCAGACTCACGAGTCCTCGTATAAAGAAGGTGGACAATTCACCAGACTGACTTTATTAACCTTACCTTCATTGTCTGTGATTGATCAGTTTCAGTCCTCAATTTCAACATCTTCTTCAGTTAAAGTGTAATTGATGTGCTTATACAACCCATTCTCACGGCATTTCATCTTATAGTCACGACATTTAATCTATTGATTCGTGTTCACCAACACGATTTTCCCCTTTTCTTCGTGTCACACAGAACGATTTTAAAAGCAATGTATTTCTATTGGTAGTATGTTTCGTGCCTGCAACAAGTCTTTTTGTCTGTTCGGGTCGTGGAAGACCGGAAGCTGTGTGGTTCATAAAAACATGTTCTTACTCAATATCAAGCCACAATTATTGTTTTTATTTTAAATCGTATAATGTCTGACTTTTTTTGTCATCTGTGAGGAAAAGAAATGGGACTCAGAGCCTCAAAATACTGAAATCTGTATTTTTTTGTAAAAAGAAATTCCTTCTAATTTGTTATTCTTTTCAAAAATAACACACTGTTATTTACTCAACAGTAACACACAATTATCCTTGTTTTTATCTATTTGTTTAATTCCATAATCTCTGGCTTTTTTGGCGTCCGTCAGGAACTGAATTTCAAAATAAAAATAACCAGAAACAGACGTAGGCCTATAAGGGACATTTCGAGCATCATTGCGATACACAGCCACTGAACTGATTACCCAAGATCCTCAGCTATGGTTTAAGCTCGCTGATTGGATGTTTTAGCCGCAATGCATGTAGGGATATGGTGTTAATGCAATATAAAATCCGAAAAACATTTCTGAGTTTAGGTTGGCCGAAGACACTACACTACCCATAATCCCCAGCTATCGTTTAGGACTACTGTCCCCTTCAAGCTCTGGGATTGGATGTTGGAGTGGCAGTGCGCCAAGATTACGCCGAGCGTCAAACAGCTCCATTATACCGGGTATGAACCTGGCACCGTTATGGTGTAAATATAACCACCTACGAATTGGATCAAATGTAAAAGTCAGCCAAATTAGTGTTGATACTGCAAGAAGACGTATTGTGTGAAGAGAAATTGAAGATGTTGTTTAATTGTTGATATATTTATGATCCACGTCAAGTATTCAGTTTCGGCGGCATTTCTTCCAGTTTTTCCAAAGGTCTTCTCATCAGGGCTCTATAAATAAAGAACTACGGCAGATCTGTAATATGCAATGCAGCCGAACCGTGTATTACAATGCCGTTATGTGATGACTTTCAAAGAGAAAAGCAAGAACACTCGGAATAAAGTATGTATATTTTTTTTAATGTTTTTCCGATTTCATATCATATAAACACCACATCCCAACATGCATTGCGGGTAAAACATCCAATCAGCGATCTTAAACCATAGCTGAGGATCTTGGGTAATCGCTCGAAATGCCTACGTCTGTTTCCGGTTATTTTTATTTTGAAATTCAGTTCTTGACGGACGCCAAAAAAGCCCGAGATTATGGAATAAAACAAATAAATAAAAACAAGGATAATTGTTTGTTATTGGTGAGTAAACAACAGTGTGTTATTTTGAAAAGAATAACAAATTAGAAAGAAAAAAAGATTTAAAAATACAGATTTCAGTATCCTGAGGCTCTGAGCCCCATTTATTTTCCTCACAGACGGCAACAAAAGTCAGAAATTATACGATTTTAAATAAAAGCAATAATTGTGGCTTGATATTGAGTAAGAACATGTTTTTATGAACCACACAGCTTCCGGTCTTCCACGACGCGACCGGAGAAAAAGACGTGTTGCAGGCACGAAACACATTACCAGTAGAAATACATTGCTTTAAAATCGTTCTGTGTGACACGAAAAAAAAGGGGATAATCGTGTTGGTGAACATGAATCAATAGATTAAATGTCGTGACTATAACACGAAATGCCGTGAGACTGGGTTGAAATAACAGTGCTAACAGCTAACCTTAGCTAAATATCTGAGCTAACAGCTAACGTTAACAGAGAAAAAGTTACATTGAGTGATATTATAATGTGTTGAAAGCTTGCTTCAGTAAAAATGTGTATTGTGGGAAAATAAATTACCTGTTATGATGATGTGGTCATGGTATAATCATTTCGATAGAAACATAAAAAGATTTGGGCATAGGCCTACATATTTATATTGTATTTAAAGATACCAAAGAGACCAAAGATTTTTAACAAAGGACATGTATAAAACAAGAAAAAGACAATAGGCTAATACGGAAGAGGATTAGGGCCATTATTTTTTTTTGGAGGATTTGAAAAAAATACGTTTTTAAAAAAAGTCAGAATTCTGAGATTAAAGTCAGAATAGGCTAATGACCCTTTTCAGAAAAGAAATAACTGAAAATGAGTGTAGTTAATATTGCTTTAGAAAAGTGTTCCTTCATTTTTCATTAAATTGAAAAATAAACTGTAACTCTCTACTGTTATTAATTACCTTCGCTGTATTAACTTAACATTTTGTGGAAATCAGTGCACATTTAAGGCTACTTTAAAAGATCTTTTTAAGTCTTTAATAGAGACCTGTCCACTGTAGTGTTTTTTTCTACTTTTAGAAATTAATGAAAGACGTGATCAGGTTCCCAGAAAGACAGAGAAACAACACTAATCCCCCTCTGATTAGGAATGAATGGGCACCATGTGTCACAAACACCTGAAATGGTGAGAATAAAACCCTGATGAATCACCTCTCTGATTAAAGGGAGACATCATCAATCACCCGAGACTCTGAAACCAATAAGCAGTGGACGGGGCGGATTTGTCTGCGATACAGAATCACTTTATTACAAACGTCCGTCCACCTTCCACGGAGACGTTTTCTGCACTTGAGAGATTAAAAGACGAGTTTCTTAGAGCTCAGCTGCCTCCTCATCAGGATTTATCCGCACATATTGGACCTCTTGTTGCACAGTGTGTTATTTTCTTCATCACATAGTGTTTTATTATTTCCATCGCATATTATAGACATCTATTCCCAAAAGTAAACCTTCATTCTGAAGCAGAGGAGATGTCTGTCTGGGCTTGTTGGCTGAAAACAGAGACATATTTCTTCTGGTCATTTGTGAGAGTTTGTAATTATGGTTCAATTACATTCAGACTAGTGGAAAGAAAACATCAAAAAATGCACATTTAAATTTAAATTTGCCATTTTACTTGGCAATAAATAATGAATTTGTTCTGCATATTTCAACATAACATTTCAGAAAGCTTGTAATACGAAAAATAATGGTCTTACTGTAAGAAGTCACTATTGCGAATATTTGAATTAACAATACACACAAACAATATTTATCAAATTATCTTAATTTAAAGAAAGTTCCAACAAAAGCTAAAACGCACACTTTAAAGATGTATTGTACACTTTATGATTATAAAGAAACAAGAGGGAAATAAATTGTTAAAACTAGAGTTGTAGCTAGTTATTGCTAAAGTGTGAATAATGTAAATGCAGAATAGCGCTAAAATTGTGCAAATAAATTGGCGAAAATTAGCTTTGTGTTCGTCCTCAACGTACGTTAAGACTCTTTGTGAAGTGTCAGTAAGACCTGGGGACAAAAGCCTCGACTCATCTGGAAGTTTTCAAACTCACAAAGAGATTTTTCTTCAGAAACTTCAACTTTCTTTATTTTTGGCTTCAGGGTCATCAATACTCCCCCCCCTGGGCTCCTGCCACAGTAATATCCAGTATAATGAGTCTTTGCCAAGCAAACAGACCCGCTACAATATTGAGAGCTCCTTTTTCTGTCCACACACATTATTTCCCCGAGGAAAGTGGAAATTAAAAAAAGAAAAAGAAAATTCATCCATCAACATTGACCCATATCAGCAACAAAAACAACCCCCAACCACATTTCTCAGTCTCATAACCCTCCATTACGTTCTCCCAATCAGCCTTTAAGCAATGACACACTTCATGTATAAAGTTGGAGGAATAATGGTACACTTCACTTCTCTCTTCGGGGAGGAATCTTTCCGACCGCGGGCTCCACGTCGTGAGAGATCTCATCGTCTTCGTCGTCTTGTGTCGACGTCGCCAGGAGCCGTTTTTCAAAAATCTCGCTAATTAAGCGGCATCGTGACCTCGGGCCCGCAGGCAGCGACCTAGAAGACAGAAGAAGAAGGATGAAGGAAGAAGGAGCTCATGTTGCATCGAGTTTCTCCTTTTCACTGACGGAGAGAGAATAGAAACACATTTCTGCCGATTTGAATCATAGATTGTCCCTGCTGCTACTGAAATAATCTATATTATATGATCATGTGTTTCATTCTTTAGTTTATTTAAAGAGGCCTTTGTACCATGAATGAATACATGTCTGTATGCAGTGTGTTATTGAGCATAGGGTCTTGTAACATGTGATTGTAAAAGGTCAAAAGGTATAGTGCTGTGTAAACTAAAAAGAAGTGTATAAAACCTGTGAGATTTTGTTATTCTTTAGACAGAAACATTTACTGTTGGTGCAAGTATTCTGGCTCTTATAGTGTTGTACAACAATATAATAATTCCTTCAATCAGCAGTGTGTCTGTGTTTCTCCACCTCTGTTCCTTACTTCTTACTTGCTACCCTTTTCCCTCAACCAATCCTAAGGGAGTGCATGTACGTAGACACGTTAGTTTAGCTGCTATAGGCTTAGATTGTCAGGGGACACCGAACTCCGTCTTTCTGTCTGTTTGTACCTGTGTACTCTCATGTTCCGAATAACCCAGCTTCCCCCAAATCTCTTTTTGGTGTCTATATCTACGCCGGGATCCTGAGTCGTGGCTGATCCTGTTGCTGTGGTCCTGCCTGACTCTCATCACACTACTTCCCTGATGGCCCCCACAGGATTGTTGACATCCTCGTGGATTCATCTTCTTATTATAGACACATGCATTTCCAAACATTCGGTCTACCTTCGCTGTAAAATATATTATCTCTTCGATTTACACACGGCATCTATTGCACGTCTGTCCGTCCTGGGAGAGGGATCCCTCCTCTGTTTCTCTCCCTGAGGTTTCTCCCATGTTCCCCTTTAAACTGTGGGGTTTCTCTGGAAGTGTTTCCTTGTACGATGTGAGGGTCTAAGGACAGAGGGTCTAAGGACAGAGGGTCTAAGGACAGAGGGTCTAAGGACAGAGGGTGTCGTATTGTCAAACTGATATTCTGTACCAACTGTGAAGACCACTGAGACAAATGAGGAGTTCTTTTCCAAAACGCTATAAAAGCCGAATAGAAAATTGAGTTTGTTGTGCCATGTTGCTGTGTACTGAACCTATTCACTGCTCTATCAACGTTTCATGCCAAATCGCTATATATCCTATATATATATATATATAAATTTAATATTAACAAAATGTGTGGGTCTAGGTAAAAAATGTCATTTTCCTGAAAACTATTAAAATGGATATATAGCGTTTTGGAAAAGAACTCCTCAAATGTAACATTTGTGATATTGGGCTATATAAATAAACATTGATTGATTGATTGATTTCTATTTTATTATATATTTGGTTATGTCTTGAGTGTCTAAGGTTTCGGATCCACAACGCTACTGACTGAAAAGGAGTTTTGTTTAAGCAACAGATATGTCATAATAGTGTCTTTCTAAGAGAAGGAATGTGATTGTTCTTGTAGCTTTGAGTTTTAAAATATAAAAATGCTGATTTATTTTATAATTTATTTGTGAAAAGAAAATCTTCTCGTCCACTTACTAATATCTTCCCACTGCGTTTATCTTAAATTAAGACATTTTTCTGATTTTCTTTCATCGTTAGACATCATTGCCCTATTATATTATTTATTTGTAAAAGAAAATGATCTTCTCGTCCACTTACTATTATCTTATCACTGCATTTATCTTTAATTAAGTAGTTCTTCTGATTTTCTTTCATCATGTTTTATCATATTCCCTATCTGTGATCTTTTGACAGACAGAAAGATAATCTACATCAATGTATATAAACATTTCTTTCAATTTCCATTATTCGTTCTGAAAGTTTTCTTGCTACAGATTGAAAAATTGTTTCGTATCGGCAAATAAAATGTCATAACAGTGTCTGTATGAGAGGAGAAATGTGAGTAATCATTGCTTCTGCTTATTCACTTGTTTTAAAATATATTTTAATGTATGTAATATGTGTTAACTCTTTCATTGCATTTTAAAGGTCCCATGTCATGCTTTTCTGGTTCTTACCCGTCCCCTTGTTATGAAGGTCTTTCTGCATGTAAACGGTCTGCAGAGTCAAAAACCCTCGAAGTACACCCTGTAGCGAGTACAACTCTAACACAGAAAAGACCTGTCTATGCTGCCCCAGAACGCCTCGTTGGACATTTATCATGTTCCATTGTTTGCTTCCTGGGTGCTGTGACGTGTGAACACCCAAATCAACAACAAATGACCGGATTGGCCCAAATGGACCAATCCGCGGAGCCCCTCACACACCAGGACCCCTTGGCTAACTAACAGGGAGTCCCCATTGACTTGCATAGAGCTCCCTGAACGCTGGTGATAGACGAGTTGGGATGGCGGAGCAATGCTCTCCGCAGACCCATTCTCACAGCGTTATAAACCTTTTTCTTTCTCAATATCAAGCCACACTTATTGTTTTTACTTCGGCTGTGAGTGTGTGTGTGTGCTCAGGATGAGTTTCGCGCTGTCTCGCTGTATCGCCGACCCGGAAACCGGTCTGCTCCTTGCAGCAACGAGCCTCTCAACGTCCCGACCAATCAGAGCACACTGGGCTCACAGGGAGGGGGGGGTGGGGGCAGGAGCTCCAACAAGCCGTTTAGGACAGAGAGTGAATACACATACTATACAGAGAGTCTTTACACTTTGATTGATTGATTCTCCTATTGAAATCCCACTTCTCATCATAAGGCGTTGTGTGATGATAAATGTAATAAAGATGTATACACAAGCGAGTGTTTCGTGAGATAAAATGGAACTGACAGTGTATTCTGTAAATAGAAACTTGTGTTTTGCCATGTTTTGACAGCAAAACGTTTGAATGTAAGACAGCGACACTTAGGTCCAGCGTAGGGATGAAACTCCCTCCATTAGCACATCATCAACATCTCACCGTGATGTGACTCATCGTATCGTGACTCACATGCATGTTTGCCACAGTTTGCACACGGAGCTGTCACACAGGATCAACACACAGCGGGACTTTGTGCCATGAGGAAACGCCTTCAAACCGCAGTGAGATAAAAGCTTTGCCATGTTTGAGCTGCAGCTTAACATGCGTGCAACATGCCAGAGGACCGATGAGCTGAACAAACAGCAGCAAAACAGATCAACACGCACAGGGTCTGATGTTTGAATGCTCGTTTAAAACAGACAGGAAGCTCCATTAGAGATGAAATGGGTAAAGAAGTCACTAAAGATCTGTCACAGGCCCCGAGGAAGTGTTCTTACTGTAGTGTACACTCATCACGCTGCCTGCCTTTCTATAGTGAGTTGATTTTCATAATGGCCATCTATAATCAGATATTATAAACGTCATATATATTAATAGTCCACAACTAAAAGCCGCCTAACGTCTGCAATTTTCCACCACCCTGCAGTTATTAAAGAAAAATATAAAGTGTGAAAACTATTTTAAAATGTATACATTTAAATAATAATAATAATCATTTATAAACAATATTATCTATTGATTATATTTTACAATATAAATGTATGAAAATAAAATAAAAAGCTTTGTGTTAATGAAGGATTCTGTCCACGGAAAATGTATATCATTAACAGCATGTGCTCATTTGTAAATATTGTTTAAAAGGAATAATAATAGCAGTTGAAGGCCAACAATCACCGCATTTATTTAAGAAGAAATAGATAAAGATAAAGATTTTTGATAATTTAATTATATTATATATTTATTAACCCTCCAGTTGTCTTGGGGTCAAATCAGACCGATTGACTACTTTCATCAATCATAACTGTTTTGTTTTACATTCGATTGCATTCAGGCTTTATTCACAGTAGACATTTGAACATATACAATTGCTGATCACCACTTTCATTGGATTTTGGATCATTTAGTCAACTTTATAACACACACACACACACACACACACACACACACACACACACGGAACAATATGATACATTTCCCGCTCTTATGTGCCCATCCCCCCACATGGATCACACCTGGCACACGCAATACATGTTCAGTGTCTGTTCTTTGTATATTTACTGCAGTTGTTCATGTATACAGTAGTCTGATACAATATTTACAGTTTCAAAGGGTGTTAACTGAAATGTGGTGATGATTAATGGTTTTTGTGTTAATGTAATAGCAGTTAAGGACCAGTCAAATTTGACCGCTAACACCAAAGTACGGTGGGGAAACGAAGACAATAGGAGGGTTAATTATATGTAATAATTGTATTTATGAAAAATAATTGTGTTCATCTTTAGTTTGGGTAACACAGTTCCCATAATGCTTTGAGTGACGTTGACAGCAAAGAATGGGGTACAACTTGAACTGGTTGGAAATGAATAGTCAAAGTCAATTCCTCCATTGAAAGTACAGATGAACCACTTAATTTCCAATCTCCAGCTTACCTGTTCCTGCCTACGCCCAGTTTCGAGGAAGGTCAAGCCCTCCCACTATTTTCCAAGAGGGCGTTGCCAGATTTTCAATTTCAGGTTTTCAATGATCCATTGCAGCTGGCTTCATTATAATTACATGTATTTATAACGGGGGCGGTCTCAAGTCAAGCTGGAGGCTTTCCCTTGAGCAAGGGCAGACCACTTACCAATCACTGCCCTTGCGTTTCAAACTGTCCGAAATTAAGTGCTTCATCTGTATGCTGATTTAGCTAAATGCACTTCCTGTTTGCAGTGTTCATACTGTATACATGCAGAGACACCAAATGAATCAGAAGAACAACTAAAAAACATGATTCATTTCTGAAGTACAAGAAGCCCTTTTTTTACAATGATTTCTAAGCAGATTTCTGGAGGTTTTCTTGTGCTGGACACCGGCCCTCGGGGGGTAAATCACTCTGACTCTACAAATACGACTGACTGCAGCTGTATCATGTTCAGATTTGACGGGTTATGATTCAGAGAGAGGGAGAGGGATTTTTTCAAATGCTAATTGCCTCCATATGACCTTAATTGGCTGCATGAGCTGAGTGTCACAGCCTGAGCTGCAGCTTCAGTTCTGAACATGTTGAAAGAAGGACAGATCAGCAGGACAAACAACAACAACTAACGTCCTGTTGTTATAGACAAACAACAACAACTAACTTCCTGTTGTTGTACTACGAAGCAGGATGTGCGGTTAGCGAGGTAACATCAGAGTGAACTCTGGGTTTCCGGTCCTACGACGCTGGTTCACTTCTTACCGGGGTAGATCTCCATGGTAACTTATGCTGAACACCAAACCTGCTCCAGATAAGAGATCAACTCAGTGAAAGCACTGCCTGCTGACCAATCAGAGCTCCGTGTGCGGAGTTTAAAGCGATCAAGTCACATTACAGGAGAAAGGAAATACAGAAAAACTGCCGTTGCAGGAAAGACGGCCGTCAAAAATCAACTGACTGTGTGAACGTGAACATTAATAGAATATCACCTCCCATCTTCAGAGCAATCTGACTATTATAACATTAGCGTTAAGAAAGCTTACTTAAATATCTGCCACAACATAAGTAACCGGATCAAAGTAACATTACATAGCCTACAGTCCGCGGCACTGTGAGTGCAGACGTCGATGTGTCCCGTTATCATTCATATCACATCATATCATATATCTCCTTATCTGAGTCAGCTGAGCCGTATCTGACGTGCAACACTCACAGTGTCACATACTGTATGCAGAAGTATTATTTTAAGCAACACATTACGAAACACTCGAGTCAAATGTAATTAAAGTCAGATGGTGTCTTAGACGGGGCAGTGATATCATAAACCTGTTAATGTACGCATTCAAACACTGTTTCTTTTACCAGCTGTATTCACCTTGCAGGTGCAGCTATGTGGCTTTGATCCTGGATAAAGTGTTTGAGTCATGGATGTTTAAAGTTTTACATAAACTCCCTATTGGAAATGAGTCGGATGTTCTTGTACTTTACTTTTTTGTATGCACCTTTTTCCAATGCAACACATATCAGACTTGTATTTGTAGTTAGGGATGTCCCGATCACCTTTTTTTGCTTCCGATCATTTCATTTTGACAATTTGCCGATACCGATTTTTCCCGATCCGATCTTTATGCAATGCATTAAGAGAAAAAAAAGGAAGTTGTTCTTTAAGGTTATTTTTTTATTTAAATGACAGTACCCAACTACCCATTCTATCCAACATGGATATAGCTTCCTTTTCTCACAGCAGCATTGGATCAGTTCAGTTGTGCAGCTTTGGATCAAAACAAAATAAAGCTTATCAGTGCTCGTTAGCTTACTGCTACTATTAGACACTGCGCCCACTCTGTTGCCAGATTTGAGAGACATAAGAAACCAGGTCTATGAAAACAAGCCCCAAAGAAGCAACACATACATGATGTTGTGTAATTTTAAATCAAAACTAAGGCCTCAGGATGACTTTAAGACTTGAACATGGTCATTTTTGTTTTGTAACATTAAATAAAAAAAGTAAAAAATATGTATTAAAAAAAATGAAAAATCACGTGATCGGCTCTGATCCCCGATCACGTGATCGGATCGGGACATCTCTATTTGTACTCCAATACATTTGTCTGAAAGCTTTAGTAACTTAACAGATTACAGTTTTCCAGTGAAAACCGTTTATCTCCAGTTATTTGTTAATGATTGTTATAAAAAATATGATAGACTGAGAAGATTCCCTCTCATCTGGAAGCCAGAGCTTTCTCAGACAGACAACAACAGCCTATTTGCAGTGTTTCCTGCTCACTAACTAAAATGCATTATCTCTGTCAGACTTGAACTCCCCTTCCATATAAACGGAGAGGATCCAACAGATGTTTCCCCACAAAGGTAACGAGCCCCTGTATTTGAGCCTGAGCTCGTTAGCAGGCGCTCAGGGTTTCTCCAGACTTAGACAAATAAAATGAAATGGCGGTAATAAAATGAAATGGTTGGGTAATTACTAAATTGTCCTGTAATGTTGCTTAATTCACTCTGAGCCTAAACAGCTCTCACCTTCATGCTATGTGTTAGTCCATACAACATATGTGTCATTAAAATTCAATACACTGTCCTTCATCCTCTTTATGCTGTATCTGTATACTAATAACACCAATCCTTCATTTAATCTCAGGTTGATTAAAGAAGCAGTATGGTTCATAAAGATGTTTTTATTCTGTACTTTATATTTAACAGTAAAATAAACCACCAATTTTAACAAGCTTGTTGATGAAGTTTATTATGAACTAGTAAAAGTATCTCGAGGAAAATACAGAGTCAGCCTCCTAAAAAATACATTTATTTAAAAATGCATGAAATCTGATTATAAAAGTTAGATTGGTGGAAAACGTTCCATACTGGGTCTCAACAACACAAACAATTCAGTGATAAAGGGGCCATTTTATGCTGATGTTCAGGTGTGTATCAGTATGTAGTGTCTCTACTTTAAAGAGTCCTCTCCTGCTGATGTTCAGGTG
>CALSBZ010019458.1:0-12214 GCA_943591055.1 Gobionotothen gibberifrons
ACTACAGGTACATTTAATATATATATAATATTATTATCGGTATCGGTATCGGTATCGGTCTTGAGAAGCAGGAAGTTATCGGTATCGGTTTAAAAAAACCAATATCGTGCATCCCTAAAATCTATAATAATCATTTTTAGCACAACACAGTCATTGTGAGTTGCTGTATAGGTAAAGCTTAGGTTAATAGTGGCACTTACACGACATGCCAAACTCAAAGATCTAGCATTGATTAGGTCTCAAGAATCAAATACATTATGTCTATGGCCAAAACTAATTATTCCGAAATTGCAATATGGATGGACTTCAATATTCAAATTGCAGAGGGGGAAGTAGAACGAGAGATCCCTTCATGTTTTGTATGAAGCCTCTGGTACATATAGATTACATGTTTGGGTGAGTGGACCATGGATGTATAATAAGAACTGGATACAACGTGGGAGGCGGGGTCCCGTTCTTTCCTATGAGAGCTGCTCATTGGCGCATGAAGACAAAATGGCCCAACTTTTGAGAGCAGAAGAACCCGTATGTGCCCCTTAAGCCCCGCCCCCTGAGCTCCCACTCTCGGCTCAGTAGAATGAATGGAGATAGAAAATAAATCTAGATTCGGCTTTTAGTGCATTTTAAAACTTTAAGAACCAAATTATTCTAATACGGGCTATACAATAGTTCATACTGGGTAGTTTATTTAGTTTAAAAAAAATTATCCGATGATTTACAGACGTCTCTTTCCCAATGTTAGTCAATGGGAGAAAGTCTTTCTGGGTCGGGTGACGTCACGGACTTGTAGTACCGCCGTTTGGCCACAACACATTTTGGGCACAGAGTCCGGCACACTTCCTGGGGGCTTGGATTGGACTCCTTACTTTAATAATGACAGAAAGTTTAAAACACACCTCTTGGATTTAGAATGTCCTATTCCATTTCCGCCTATAATTCACATGTGTGTAAGTGTATATATTACAAAGATGGTAAAAGGTATTGATATAATCTTTGCTGTATAATATAGTTGGCCTCTCTGTGAACATCTAGTCCAAGTTTGTTGACGCTGTGATAGTTATTTCTAGAGATACAAGCGTTACACAGCGCCCTTTGGAGGAGCTTTCATTTTCACTACTTGGGAAGATTCAAACAGAAACCAAAAAATAATAATTTTCAAGTAAAATATTTGTACACAACCATGCATTTAAAAAACTAGACATATAGACACAACGTTGTGCTTTGTTCTGCTTCAGGTTTCGGTCTTAGCTCCTCTACAATATAGACTCCTCTTGCACTATTTTGATCTGTTCTATATATATTCATGTTGCTGTTGGAGGAGCCTGGGACTTTTTCACTGCCATATCTACACTGTAGCTTCTGAGCACATGACCATCAAGCCTTGAATTGGTCAATCTCAAAGGAGCTAGCATTGATTAAGTCTGACTCATCAAATGCATCATGTCACCTTGCATCTGTAAAATGTTGCACCACAAAGGCCACAGCCTGCTGACGTCAAACATGCACCGACTGTACTCTCTGTGCATCTGTGTTTATAATCAATAAAGGATGCATTGGTGACGCACATACACAAAAGGATCAGTCCTTGCGGCTTCCTCTTTTATGATCTTAAGCTATTCTAAGCCCAGAACACACAGTCCAGGGTTTAAAACGAATAAGTGAATGAGCAGGGCTCGACGGTAACAGTTGCCAGGTTGCCATTGGCAACCATTCAGAAAAAATGTCAACCACTTCTTGGCCTTTGGTTGCCATCAGTGGCAACCCGTTTTTAACAAAGAAATAAGGACAGCAAACCGCTAAATGCGCACCCCGAAATAGATACATGTTAATTATTTGTTGTATTAAGAGCGATATTTAATTATTGTTGTGACCAGTCGGATCCTGATACTTAAGTTGCACGTGCATTGGTGTGATTACGGCGCCAGAAAGCGATGCACGTTTACTCGCGTGCGCCGTGTGTTTGTTTTACAAAAAATGGCGACGCAAATTAAGTTGTTTGACTGTGGGGTAAAAAGTTCGGCCAACCCGTCAACATCTCCAACGAATGTTCAAAGTGACTCAACTGATAAAGCGCAAGGTGAACCCGAACGAAAGCAAAGAGGAAATGTGTAAAGTCTTGGGAGGCGAAACATTCTGCTCCGTTGTGCATTCACTTCCGGTAAAAGTTCCTTCAAAAATAAGAGTCCCGATCTTATTACTACCAAGTGCAAAACGAAGAACATAGGAAAATATTGGCATACAAATATAATCACTTCTATAAAAAGGTAACACATTTTAAATATAGTTAGACATATTAAAGGTAATTTACAGCTTTAATAATTAATATCTAATTCTTAACTGTGAATGGTTTTCATTTATTTAACATTATAATGTATTAGTCTGGCCAATCCAAGACTTCAATGCGGAAGGGCCAATGGATCTATGGTGGGGGTCAGCACAAAGGTCAAGAAAACCCACATTTGAAAGGGAGACAGCAGATGACCAAGAAACTAGTGGCTTGCTCAATTCATTTGTGGATCTGTGAAGAACATGACAGCAGCTGCACTACTGGTGTTTAGTATACCAGCAATTGAGTGAGGACAAGTTTCCTACCACTTTAGTGTCAAATAATTGTGTTAATTACTTATTGTAAAGCATTTGAACATTATTTTGTGTCACATGTTCATTATTAAGTTGATGTATAACTGTATAGTATCTTAATTATTTAAAATATAAGGCGACTAAAAATGGCAACCATATTTTCAGTTTTGGCAACCAAAAGCTGATGCCTGGCAACCACTTTTAAAAGTTAGCGTTGAGCCCTGTAAACTAGAGAGAAAATCGCTGGCAAGGGGGGCTACAACTACAACAAGATGAACATATTTGACCGTGATTTAATTGTAACACACGTTTCAAAATGATGCCGAAGTAACAACATACTGATACCGGTTAGTAACAACCATGAATGAATGCTTGACAAGTCTGCAGACAGACGGCAGGCGAAAAACCTTTTAAAATGCGTGTTTTCAGAATGGAGATCGGCTAAGCTAACGCAGTATATGCTCCGACCGTCCACACTCACAACAACGGCCTACAGACATAAATAAAGCAGCGACTGTATTCACCGTGACACAGACAGGCTGTGGTTTGTACTTGTTTCACTTCTGTCTAGTTTCTGAACAGATATGAGGAGCTGTGAGCTTGAGTTTTCTGTGGTTCTCATTGAAGATGACGTCACGGCTCCGCCTACACTGCGTTACTATAGTTACTGCCCCAGCTCCTAAACTGTAATGGAAACGCAGCATAAAGTGAGCCAGGCCTAACAAGGCCTAACTATACCGTACTAAGCCGAGCGAGGCCCTGCAGTGGAAATGCGCCATTAGTGATCCGAGCCAAATGATCCGGCAATTGAAAATGCAAGTCCCCCCGGGGTGGACGCCCTCTCAGCCCTGGTCTGGTGGAAAACACTGAATGATAACCAACGATATACTTGTGATATGCAAGGTGTGAAGAACTAAAAGTGAAAGATGTATACTCACTCGACTTTCTCCATTTTCATCTCCTTTGCTGGCGAAACGGAAGAAAACTCCACCTTTGCTGGAGCCAGCTCCTCTCGAGTGATGGGCATCGGGGGTACGGTTCCTTCACAAAACAATAACATTTTAGGTTAATTTCATACTTTTTCAAGAGTTCTACAGAAGTAGCTTTTAACTTAAATGCACTATTTCTGTTTAATGCGTTCACTTGGAGTTTTATTGTGAGGAACCGGAAGAGTCGTGGCTTCCTTCCTTGTTTTTCCATCAAGCCACTAGACGTGTTTTAACTTTAACAGTTTGAAGAGTTGCTTGGCCTCCGATGGTGTGGATGGTATTATGTGTTTGCTCAAAATGTAATAACAAACTTTTACGCATGCAACAAAGAAAATAGAATTCAAAACAAATCGGCAAAACTCAAATAAAATAGCAAACAGCTTAGCTATTCTTTCAGTCTTGATAAGGCTTATATAACTTAAAGGGTAATTGAACAGTTAAAAACTGTTCCTCGACGGCGTCTTTCTGACAGGTTGCTGCCCATCACTGTCACTTTAGAGGAGGCGCCGTGGGAATTGTAGTCTTTTATAGTGTCTAGTAGTGTTGTCACGATACCAACATTTTGGTTTCGATACTAGGGGTGCAACAACTAATCGACTTAATCGATTACCAAATTAGTTGCCAACTAATTCAGTCGTCGATTCGTTGGTGACGTCATCACGTGTGTTTTACGCGCCGTTAAGCTCCAACTACAAGCATGCAACACACGGCGGAGATGGCGGAGAGAAGCGCTCCAAGGTGTGGTTAAATGTTACCCGTCTTGAGGTGGACAATGCTCGTTGCCAAAAGTGCAATAAGAGTTTAGCATGTAAGGGCGGTAACACGAGCAATTTGTCTAAACATTTAGCAAAAGTGCACCACATCCAGACGGAGAAATGCACCGGGTTCGACTGTCTTTCTAGTAGCTCTGTAGCCCCGTCCACGAGTAACGCTTCCACGTCAGGTATTATGTATGCTAGCAGCAACACACAGAGTTAACTACATTATACAAACATGGGTTAATGATTAGAGGTAACTGAGTTATTTATTTTGTTAAAGTTTCAGCTATTCTGTTATCACAATATTTAATACGATTTGTCAAAACATTGTTGTTTCTTTTGATGTGAAATATTATTTATTTAATTTAATTACAAAGCAATGTTAATTTAGTTCAAAATGTGTTTAGTTAATTTAATAAAATATGTATTTTTGAATCAAGTATTCATCTTTATTGTCTTCATTGTTAGTTTCCACATGCCTAAAACAACCTCAAGCTAAACCTAAAAGTTGCGCCCCGCCAACGGAGCCCCGCGCCCTCCCTGAAATTCCAGGTGTTAAAAAAAAAAAAAAAAAAAAGTTATAATTTTTTTTTTTAATAATTTTTTTTAAATTTATATTTATATAGCATCAAATTGCAACCAATCTATATCTACTGTCACTTTTCACATTGAACATGTGCTCTTTTATTAAATAAACTAAATGCTTTCATGTTAGGTTGTGAGTGTATTGTTCTTGACCCTAAGAAACAGTGATGCTGCGGATTTAAAAAAAAAAAATCCCAATACCAATACCACCCCCCCCCCCCCTCCCTCTCTCAGACAGCACCCCGCCAAAGCAGTAAACCTAGGGGAAACACTGGGCCTAATAGTCGATTAATCGTTTCATTAATCGATTACCAAATTAGTCGTTTGTTGCAGCCCTATTCGATACCAAGTCAAGAATTGCGATTCCGATTCTTGTTCGATACTTTTCTTAAAAAAAGGGAAACAGTCTTAAATGTAATTATTGTGCTTTATTTCACACCATAACACAAACTTTTAAACAATGAGAACAATAAACAAAATAAATGACAAGAATTCGTATTAAATAAAATTAAGCATCATCTCAAACTACTTTTTTGTTTTATAAACCGTTTTATAAAATATATATTTTTTTATATTTTATTAACATTTAATAGTACAGTAATATAAATAATGATTGACAAAATGTACATTGCAAATGTTAGCCACATTGGTAAGTTAGCTAAAAAGATAGCCATATTAGGCAGTTATCATTGCCATTAATTGCCTCGTCAAACTACGAATGTTCGTTTGTCACAAAATAAATTACCGTACTTTCCGGACTATAAGCCGCTACTACTTGAAATATAGAAATGAACGGCGGGATATCTCTCCCAGCTTAGACGCGGTTTGATTGGCTAGGGCTTGAGCTGTCAGATTTTCAGAAACGGGATTTGATTGGCTGGCGCTGGCTTCTCCGGCGAGCCGGAGACGCCGGAGAAGCTCAGCCACGCTACCCACACTTGGTGACCGACCAGTGGGTGCGGCTTATATACAGGTGCGCTTAATAGTCCGGAATTTACGGTACACTTGTTTGACTTAGATTTGGGGGCATGGGCTTGAGCAAAATGTAATTATGTTATCTATCACATTCGCTAACCTATCTTTAAATTCTTTAACCTCTTAATCCCGAAGTACGCCCACGTGGGCCCCCCCCACACATTATTTTTTGAGACCATGTCTCAGGGCTTCTTAACATTTATGAAACTATTAATGTTCCATACCCTTTTAAAGTTAAGAAACTCCGCTAACTGAATATATGAACCATTTTTAGCTAAAAAAAACACAACAGTAATACCAAGCCTTTGAATTAGCATTGAGCGAAAAAATACTAACTAACGCTAACGGAGTTTTTCACAGAGCTCACGGTAGAAATGCCCTTATTTCTATCTTAACTGCAAAAACAAGATATACGATTTAAAGCTGAGACTCCACAGAATCCAGACATGTAATGTCATCACTGTACGACCCCGAATTTTTACTGATAATCCATCATCATATTTATGGCAATATACTGGGTATAAAGTTTTACAGTCCATTCTTGCACTTTCAGATATTCTCCGTTGCTTCTCTATTATGTCCGCTATGGTAATATTTACGTGGATTTGGGAACTGCCACTAGATTCTATTGGATCTGATGGTTAAGAAAAAGGTGTAAATCACACGAATCGACCAATGGGTTCCAGAGATATGGTCCTGCGTAAACTATAAAGAATGCCAGCCAGCCTAAGTACTTTATGCAGCTGCCTTCAGTTATTGTTTACTACGTGAAAGGAAGCAGGAATTCCAGCAGCACCCAGAGCGCACGGAGCACAGAGCGGACAGCAGATAGCAGATACCGAGCAGATTACAACGAGCAGATTACAACATTTGCGTTGAGGACTTTTACTTTAGTCAAATAATGGCTCACAGGAAAGAGATACTTACTACTTTACAGGCAATGGATATGGTGACTAATGTTGACAGCGATGCAGAAATGTTAGCTGTTGATTCTGAGTCAGACAGGATCTGCAGCCAGAACGTTGTGACTCTGCCGTGGTGGAATTTCGTCATCAAAGGTATGTAATCTCTCTTTTTCGTACAGTGATGACATTACATGTCTGGATTCTGTGGAGTCTCAGCTTTAAATCGTATATCTTGTTTGTGCAGTTAAGATAGAAATAAGGGCATTTCTACCGTGATTTCTGTTTAAAAGTCCGTTAGCATTAGTTAGCATATTGCTAGCTCAATGCTAATTCAAAGGCTTGATTAGATTACTGTTGTGGTTTTTTTAAGCTAAAAATGGTTCATATATTCAGTTAGCGGAGTTTCTTAACTTTAAAAGGGTATGGAACATTAATAGTTTCATAAATGTTAAGAAGCCCTGAGACATAGTCTCGAAATAATACTGTGGGGGTCTCTAAATACTGTGGGGGTCTGTGGGGGTATTGCATTCACACGTTCAAAATGCCATGTTTACTGCCAAGGAAACAGGAATTACAGGAATCCATCTAATCCCTTTGTTTTTCCACATTTGTTTTCATAGTGATGGAGATGAGGATGAAATGGCTTTCACCCAACCCACACCTGCCTCACCCTCACATTCCTCAATTTCTGCCTCATCTTTCACTAGAAAGAGATCTGCACCAGTATTGGCCACTCAGCCTGCATCCAAAAAGCACTCACTTTCTACCAGCTTTCTGCAGCGTCAGACACATCTGTAAAACCCAGGAAGGAAATATAACACTCCCCCCGTACATCAGTGAACATCCAGGGAGCAGACATTGAGTGGGAGACAGGAGAATGGCAGCCAAGCTGTCCTCCCTGCTGGACAATGTGTCCCACCCCCTCCAGGACACCCTGTCCTCACTGTGCAGCACCTTCAGCGACAGGCTGCTGCACCCCGTCTGTCGCACGGAGAGATACCGCAGGTCCTTCCTTCCTGCAGCGGTAAGACTTTACAACCAGCACTGCCCCTGGTAGACCCCCCCCCCCCCCCCATACACACACCACAACATACTATATCACTCCTTGCTGCTAAATACAAACCAACTTTGTGTTATATGTGCAATATATATATGCCATTAATAACTGTCATGTATACCTGGCTGCTAAACCCTTGTCTACTTGATTTGTAGATTTGATTTGTTTTTGATCTGTATTTTTGAAAATGATGTAACTTTTTGAGTTTTTATCTTTTTTTTTTTGCATATTGTTTATTGTATTATAACGTAGTACTTTTTTAGCATATTGTTTATTATATTATAACGTAGTACTTTTTTTTAACCCATTTAAGATATGCAACACTAAGCTGTCTGTGGCTCTTTCCTGCTGTAACGCTGCACATTTCCCCTCTGTGGGACTAATAAAGGTATTCTGATTCTGATTTTTTTTTAAATTTTTTTACAACAGTTGTATTTGGATGGAATGAATACCTATAGTGAAAATTCAAAGTAAAAAAAATATTTTTACAGTGAAAAAGGTCAAATGGAACCGATGGTTCCCAAATTACCCAGAGGTGAGTCCGCCTGGACTTTATTTTTCTAAATCTCTCTAAAAAGGTCAAATTTCACTTCTTTTGCATCAATCTTGATACAGGGTACTTATTATATGTTATAGTTTGGATTTCTAAAGCTTTTAGTCTACTAACCCATCATGCAAGGGTGGTTTTCACTATAAGTAAAGGGTTTTTCTTATATAATCGATTAATATTCGCCAGGGCTGTCCGATTTTGATCATGGTCAGTTTCTGGCATCCCTAGATCAGATGACGTCAAACCCAACGGGATGCCATAAATAAACTACACAGAATCACACTACACACCTACGCAATGATTACATTCAGGCACACTGTAGAATACAACCTCTTTGGACCATTTATATACTTATTGAAAACAAGCTACGAAACACCTTGGAAAATGCCCTTTAATACTTTTTAAGACCCCGCGGACACCCTGTGGAGTTACGTGTTGTATGTGTTCAGTGTTTCACACAGATCTGAAATATACTTGGTGGTAGTGGGGGGGGGTTGAGGTGACGTGCAACAACATTAACCTTTCTGTTGGTCGCTTGTTAGCAGACCCTTCACGCGATGGCAGAGCCAACAGGTACAGGCAGGGCCCATAGTGATAGCCCTATAGTTTAGGGCTGAACGATATAGTGTGTCATGGCGATAACCACGATAACCGCGATATGCGCATGCGCGATATTCACATCACAGGGACGTGCGATTTTATTAAAACTTTTTTTAGGACGTGCGATATTAAGTAGGTAAATTAACTCAAACACGTCATGTTACAATTATTTTGCTGCTTGCTACAAAAGGAAAACCTGCGCGGCTCTCATGTCAGGGGTCCTTGAGTGGAGGCTCTCTGCATGCACAGAAAACAACTATTTCAGATGCCTTTGCCGGTGTTACACCATATGAGAAAGGTTCAAAACGGCATAAAGGAGCTGGTGTATAGCTGTTCTTCATTTTATTTTTATAATGTTGTTTAAAATATGTCTACTACTTTGCTGCTATTTGCACAAAAAAGGTTTTAATTGTGGAATAAAAAGTTAAATGACCTATGTTGTCACGTATGTTAATTCCCTAATGTGATAATGAAGCTTCCTATAGTTGAATGTAATACGTTTAATCTCTTGGATCCCTTCTAGACACCACTCTTCTTCATTCACAGATGAACCCCCTTATTTGAGGGTAAGCAACCTGCATTATCATGACATGTTGGATCATGACTTGATGAGTCAACCAGTTAAGATCCAGACGTCCGTGACTAAAATCCTTCATCCGGTTAAATATAGTTAAAAAAAACACAATATATATCGCAGGGGGGAAAAAATATCGCAATGTCAGTTTTTTTCAAAATCGTGCAGCCCTACTATAGTTTAAATCTACTACCCACAAATAAACATATGGACATGGGTTACTATTTAAAAAAAAATTGTAAATGTATTTAGG
The DNA here is from genome assembly GCA_943591055.1 of Gobionotothen gibberifrons. Taxonomy (NCBI): domain Eukaryota; kingdom Metazoa; phylum Chordata; class Actinopteri; order Perciformes; family Nototheniidae; genus Gobionotothen; species Gobionotothen gibberifrons. The sequence goes on from CALSBZ010019458.1 coordinate 9,827, forward strand.
AATGTGAAATAAAATAATAATATATAAAATGTGATTTTAAGTGGGGGTGGACCTCAAATCCTCTAGGGTATAGTCCGGGTATAGTCCAAGTATAGTCTATGTGTGGGAAACCCTGGTGTGCTGAAATGAAGTGTGGTGCTATCGAGTGACAGTAGCATTGTATCCTTCCCTACCTGTGGGGGGAGTCTGAAGGCGTGGGGCAGCTGTTTGAGGACCTGGGGCAGCTGTTTGAGGACCTGGCTCAACTCGACCTGGAGAAAAAGGAGGGAGAGGTCGTCCTCTTCCGGCTCCGGGGAAAGGCATCGCCGCTCTTCCAAGCCCCATCATCGTCTGAGGGCCCAAACCTCGAAACACCTCTTGGAAACTGAAAGAAAATTTTAGAAACAATAATGTTGCTGCTGTATTTATGAGGTGTGCTAGAACAGGTTTACCGTGCTCAATGAAATGTGTATTTATTCACCTACATTCACCTGTTCAGAGTTTAGCTCAGGTCATTTTTGTTATTTCTATACTAACTATTACTACACGTTTCATTTATATCAGGGGTGTCAAACTCATTTTCATCTCGGGCCACATCAGCATTATGGTTGCACTCAAAGGGCCGGTTGTAACTTTAAGACTATATAAAAATACATATATAAATATTTAATATATATAAAAGAATGTACTATATTACATTATTGACTCTGCATTGGATTAAAAAAAAAGAAAAAAGTGACATTTTGGAAAAAAAGTCAAATTTTAAGTCAAATTTTGAGGAAAAAGTCAAATTCTAAGAAAAAAAGTCAAATTTAAGATGCATTGTGGGACATGTAGTTTATGGACATCGTGCATCTGTAAATCGGCATGCAACTGTATAATAAACATTACATTCTTTCAGAGCTCTTGCGGGCCACATGAAATGAAGTCGCGGGCCGGATTTGGCCCCCGGGCCTTGAGTTTGACACCCCTGATTTATATTGTTATTATCCCATGTATCTGTGTTTCTGTCTTGTTCTGTTGTAGCTGTAGCACCTGAATTTACACACGCGGATACATTAATTTCCATCTGATCTTATATTGATACTGTGGACAGCAATATGCTAATAATAATAATAATAGGGTTGCAAAATAACGAGAATTTTCAAAGATGGAGGTTGGCTCTTCGTAGAAAGTATATTTTAGCATAATCTTGACTAAAACAAACCGATGCCGTTCAAGTACACTTGAATATCCATGCCATAGCACACTGCTTACTGCATGGCTATTGAGACCACACCCCCTACAGGCACTGTGTCCCTGCGTAAGCTCCAACTGGTCCAAAACTCAGCCGCCCGTATCATTACCAGAACTCCTTCCATTAATCATATCACTCCGGTTCTCCAACAACTCCATCGGCTCCCCGTTAAATACCGCATAGATAGAAGTGTTGCTCCTCACCTTCAAGGCCCTTCAAACTCTTGCACCTCCATATCTCTCTGAACTCCTTCACACCTACACTCCCTCTCGTGCCCTCCGATCCTCCTCTCCCTCCCAACTCACTGTACCTTCTGCCCACCATGGGGTCAAGAGCCTTCAGCCACTCTGCACCCCGTCTCTGGAACGCTCTCCCGCAACACATCCGCAATATGGACTCACTCTCAACCTTCAAATCCAGCCTGAAAACTCACCTTTTTAAACGGGCGTATTCACTATCTTAATAACATTTTTTTCCTAAACTGATTGTTGTTTTTAAGTCTTTGTTTTTTAATGATTGTATTACTGTGTGATCTTCTTTGTTGCTTGTTTTTAATTATGCTCTGTAAGGTGTCCTTGAGAGCTTTGAAAGGCGTATTATTATTACTGTGCATTCCTCCATCACATGCACACATGACTTCTAGAAGTAATATTTAACTCAACATTCATGTTTTTGTTCTTCAATGAAACAAATGATTGTTCAATAAAATAATTAAAACTTGTTGAAATGTCGTGTTTTTTAAAAATTGTATCATTTTGCATGGATGTTTTCTTATGACAAAACGTTTATATTTATACTTGGATACGATACAATTCGATTACCCTCAACTCCCAGTTAGTTCCCTTGGAAAGTTTCCAATATGGAATATTTCCCAAATTCCCCAGCTTAACTTCCGATGGAAATTTACCAGGAATTTTCGCTCAAAGCGCTATACAAGTAAAGACAGGGTTCATACACTTTTTCCCCAATGATTTTCAATGACTTCTCCATGACCTTTACCTAATTTTCCATGACCAAAAACATTACTCTTCTCAGCGTACCACTGGAAATGGTTTATTTTAACTAGGGCCGGGACTTTAACGCGTTAATTAAGATTAATTAATTACACAAAAATTAACGCATTTGAATCGCACTTATTTTTGCACCGCGGAACGTTTCTCACTGGATGAGTT
>CALSBZ010019488.1:0-11099 GCA_943591055.1 Gobionotothen gibberifrons
ATTCTCCCAGAGTCCCAGCTCATATCCAGATGTTATTCCCAGCTCAGCTTCATCAACGAAGGATCACTGTGAAGAAGAGAGAAGATCCAAACCCCCGCATGCTGCACCCAACTCACTGCATGACAAACATTTCGGCATGGGAGTTAAGATGTAAATACTACCGGCTGTTTGCAGATCTGATAATAAAATAGTTTGTTTTACAGTTTTGATTTATTCAACATGTTAATTAAGAGCCCAATCCCATACATATGGAAAGAAGGATAAGAGCAGAACAAGATGCTCCGTTGCTGTTCATTCTCAACTCTAACTACTAGTACTAACACATTTCCAAGGACTCCAGTTCATGTTAAGTAGATGTCATTTTCCACAGTTTCCATTGATGGAAAACTGGAGGCCAAACTCAAGCTCACTGTCCCTTATGTCCAGTATATTTAATTCACACTGCCACACAAAGTGATGACACAGTAACGGCCCGTCCACACGGCAACGTTAAAAAAATCTTCCAACGCTTCTGCCCATCGCTTTTCGCCAAACTGCATTGTGGGGAAGCAAAGCGAAGATTTCCAGGATTTTCAGGATTTTCAGGATTTTCAGGATTCAAAAGTTGAGCAATGTTCAACTTTTGAAGCTTCTGAAGCTTTCGGTGGAAGCGTCAGCCAATCAAATCATATGCCAGTACAAGCTCTAGCCAATCAAACCGCGTGCAAGCTGGGAGTGACATACCGCAGTTCATTTTCTATATTCCTAACAAAATGGAGGAGAAATTAGTTATTAGCAAATCACCCGGTTCTTTATGACCAGTCCCTATTAACTTACCGGATACAAACCGGAGGAACCAGGCATGGGGGGAGGTGGCAGAGACAGTGGGTGAAACTGGTAGGTTTTCGCCTGTTTGGGGATTTTATATCCAGTTTACTTCGTTTTAACATTGCTATTGCTTTGTATGTCGGGGGCGGGAGATTCATGTGATTGGTTGTTGGTCGCGTTGCTCGCAAAAAATCCCCAAGCTTCAGAAACGCCCACCTCCAAGATTTTCAAGATTTTTTTAACGCGGCTGTGTGGACGTACGTTAATGCTAGGGCTGCTCGATTATGGCAATAATTGGGTCAATAATTGTAATTGCGATTATGAAATGCGATTATTCATTGACTTTGAAGACATCCATTTATTGGAGAAACATTTTTTGAACAGCATGTTTTTAACAGTTGATTACCCTGAACTTAAAGTATAATTCTAAATAAATATATATATATTAAAAAAAAGAATCGTTTTCGTAATCGTTGCAAGCCATAATCGTAATCGCGATTAAAATACGATTAATTGAGCAGCCCTAGTAAATGCTCGTTATTAGTTTTATTGTAGCTGAATCTTGAATGAGGGGAATTAAAGGAGAGTCGTTACTCCGTCAGCCTCCTGAAGGACTGCACCGTGGGACAAACGGCTCCCCAGTCCTCAGACTTTCGACACTTGCCTTTTCCCAGCAGATACTGGCGACCTTTGAAGTTTGCGTGTTCGTAGGGAACCTCCCTCCAGTGGAAGTGCGCCAGCAAAGAGGGACGATCCTCCGTCGCCTCGAACACGACCGGAGAAGTCTGATTCGACGTAGAGCTGGAGCTTCTGAGGATCTCTGTTTGCGAGGAGGAAGAGGAGGAGGAGGAGGAGGAGGAGGAAGGGTTTTGGAGAGATGTGGATGGAAAGGGAAAACTGACAGGTGGATGTGTGGTGGAGGAGTAAAGAAATACAACAACAATGGATCCAAGTGCAGTGTCAGGGTAGGTTTAAACTAATATCACGGCAAGAAAAACACTTTTATCAAGTCGTTGAGTTTTAAATGTGGTTTTTAAGACTTCTATTCAGAATCAGAATCTTTAAAAAACAAAAAATAACTTGACTTTTGTCAAAAATAGCTTCATAAACTCACCTATAAAACAAATTAAATAGCATTAATGTTTTTTTAAGTGCCTTTTGCTGAACATAACTAATTTGGTGACATTATTTTGCTCCATTTTTAGAATTGGAATCAGAAATAAGATATAAAAGACAGTTAAAAAACGGTCTTTCTCTTGCACTATTAAGGGAACTGAACAGTTAATGAATCTCAAGCTGCAGTTCAGATAATGACCACTAGATGTCAGTGTAGTTTCACATTTAATTTCCCATTAATTCCCATTTAAAAAATAAATAAATTAGGATGAAATGCAACAATAGAAGAGAATAGATGAACCCCTCTTCAATGGTCACACATGCAGAGCAGTGTAGTGACTTAGTCCCGCCCACAGGAGATGCGAGCGGAGGAGCCGAGGAGGGGAGCCGAGGAGAGAGGAGGGGAGCCGAGGAGAGAGGAGGGGAAGCAGCAGGCGGTTAGAGAAATGAGAACTCCTCTCCTCTGAGCGGTCATTTCAAAGAGACGTCCATTAATGATGACAGGAGGCACAGCAGCCCTCTGTCTGATGGACAGATGTGTTCATGACCACTTATATAATTCATTCACAGTGCGGTATAATGAGACAATAACAGGCTACAGATGCGGACACACACACATATCTATATATATATACAAGTATGAGAGCACTCACAGCATAATAACACTATCAGAGACTGGACATACCCCCCCCCCCCTCTCCCCTCTCTGGTCGTTACAATGAGGAAATGAAATTACGGGCCAAAAGTTTAATTTACAAGTATTAAAAGTAAGCATAGGACACCAAACCAACTGAGACCTGTCTGTCCGCCGCATCTACGCGCGTGCACACACATACACACACACACACACACACACACCCACCTACAGCTCCTAAAGCATAATCAGGCTGTAGCCGTATTTTATTATGTGAAGCACTAAATGGTTTTAGAAAAATATTGTTTGTAGATATCTACTAAACAGCAAATAAGAGAGTAGGCCTGTTATACTGAGTGATATATATTTTACACACTGCTCTGATTTCTGCACGGACCTCACAGCTGTTCTCAGTGTAAACATCGCGTCAATGAAAGCAGTTAATAAAATAATATCCGGGGGATGCATGCAGAGCTGTGATTGGCTGAGATCAGTCCGGCCGTGCGTCACGACTCTTTTAATAATAATAATAATAATGGGTTTAATTTATAAAGCACTTCATATTTGATTTCAAATCCGGAAGTGCTACAACCAGTGAGCATGAACAGTGTAAATAAACATTACACAGCACGGTAGAATTAATAAAAAGCAATAGAATTTTTTTTTAAACATATCTGTTCCCGGAAATGCCTCCTCGACACTCGATGCTCGGTCCTCGGTCCTCGATGTGCATTTAGAGAAATTAGATGTCCTTCAACATGGCGCGCTGAAATCCATTTCCGGGTCACTACCGGAGGACCGAGGAGTCGAGGAGTCGAGGAGTCGAGGAGGGGAAATTAGTGAAATGAGAAAGGCCCCAGGAGTCTAGTACTAGGAGCCAGCTATTGTACAGCGCCCAGGGAGCAATGGGGTTGTCCGGTGCCTTGCTCAAGGGCACCATGGCAGGGCAGGAGGTGAACTGGGACCTCTCCAAGTAGCAGTCCACACTCCATATTTAGGTCTGGTCGGGGACTTGAACCGGCGACCCTACGGCTCCCAGTCCAAGCCCCTACTGACTGATGCAAGACAGAAAATCACTCCAAGTTTAAACTTTATAAAGGGTCACTAGTTTCAGGGTGTTACTATAAGTGTCACTCAATTAAATAGCTAAATAATTTTAATATGAATCAGCTGAGAAAATATATTTAAATGCATTTGGCATTTACCTACATGTCATTACAAGAGCCGCCACCAGGGGGCAGCATTTCCTCAGCGAAAAGACAACAAGCGCTAATACGTCTAATTTAATTGAGATGTCACTGCATCAATAAAAAAATACGGTATATGGTATTTCTTTAGGCTTTTCTTTCATTGATAAATCTGGAACAACAAGCATTGATTGTTAGAAATAATCCAGTACAGCAATTTAAATGCGATTTGTCTGATAAATGTAATGAAACTAAACCCTAGTTTCACTTAAATAATAAAACATTTAATACCAATAAAAAGACTCGTATATATAATTTATCCCCCAAATGTGGCTATTTTAAACATGTATATCTCCAAACACAGTCTGTTTTGTGTATAAAATAATCATTTCCCTTTCTTTTGTACAGCTTTTGGTCACCAGCGCCCACCGCGCGACACCGTGTGCCGTTATAAAAACATCAGTATTACATGTAGAGCTCCAAAATACACACAACATCAATATTTGTTGTTACGGGTAATAAGAGCTGGCTTGTTTTCATTGGAGCCTTGTGAAAGCACTCTTTAATTGCCACGCATACCAACACACACACACACACACACACACACACACACACACACACACACACACTCACAGACCACAGAGGAGGAGCGACAGGAAGGCAGACAGGCTGAGGAGTAATGATAGGTGACTATTCTTCCATCTAGAATAAATCACGCAGCGCTGACCACCGAACTGCCATTTGGACAGACACACATTTAAGAGAGGGACGGACGGGACGTATGGGGGAGATTCTCACACACACACACTTTTCTTTAACAATGTCGCGTTTTTATTCAATTTTATTGCTCGTACGGAGAGTTTAAAATACATAAGGCAGCAGTACAGTCAATGCAATGATGTGAGATAAGTTAACTTCATAGTTTTAGTCCGACTCAACCCAAAAGTGCTTTTTCTGTCCTGGTTTGGTTAAAGAATTAAGAATTAATTAATTAATTAAAATCACAATTCAAAGAGGAAATAACTCACATCTCTGAGTTGGAATTAAAGTTGTTAAAATATATTAATATTGTAAAAAAAAAAGGCTTTACTTGGATATATTAAGGCGTTAGTGACACTTCATTTAATTTGTTATTAAAAAGCAATTTTTTATTTAATTGTTCTTAAAAATGGGACGTTTTTCATATCCAAAATAGTTTGATTATGCTAATGTGGGCTGTCGTTACCGTGACATTTCTACGATGATTAACCTCTAACATACATTTTCTCCCATTCTCTGCCATCACGACATCTGGGGAATAATTCATCCTTTCTAAATCCGGATATCCCATTATTCATTAAGTGTTCGCTTTTATAGAATAACGCTTTTTTTTATCTCACGTGCTGAAAATGTTTAATTTGACTTTTTGATGGATTTGACCCCGACTGAATGTCACTGATTATTGTTTGAAGACATGTAATTTGTTTTCACGTATGTCAATCTGTGTTTGGGTTTCCCTCCCAAACCATGTCTCCTCCCTCCTTTCCTCCCTCCTCCCTCCTCCCTCCCTCTACATGTGTGATCCTCCTGCTCTTCACTCCTCAGCAGCAGCAGCAGCAGCAGTGTGTCCTCATCACTCCTTCCTCATTATTCCTCCTCTCCCGGTGTTTTGCCGAAAAAACAAAAAGGGGGGATACGTTGGAAAATTCATATTCTCTCAGGCTGGATTCACTCGTCTTCACCAATGGATGGAATTTATTCCCCAGCAAGCACAGTGACTTCTTAAAAAGTGAGTGAACATCTAGTACATGCTTAAGAAGGTCTTGTGAAAACTACGGAAACAATAAGCAAATTGTAAAAACAAAATAACGCCTGACAATACACGATTTACACGGCTAATTTAACGCACATGTGAACGTAAGGAAATGTCATCTAATGCTACATAACTGGTTTTAGATATGCAAAGTCGGGGCAACTAAGTCCAGAATGTTTAATAAACCAATTATTCATCATCAAACATACTTTAACTTCTTAATGATATGTATTTGTGATATTGGACTGTATAAATAAACATTAATTGATTGATTGATATAACTACACTAAGGGCTGTCACACACTGTAAGAAGTGATTGAAATAAGTGCGTTTCTTTGAGAAAATGCACTTAAAGATTGTTAAAATCCTTCACAAGCAAGTGGTTGCGTTATCCAATATCTGTTACACTTTTTATATTAGGTATTTAAATCTAGATTTGTCAATTTTATTTTGCCGAGAGTTTTTGATTTCTTTTCATTTTTCACTTGCACTTTGAGTATTTCAATGCTATGCTACTTTGTACTTCTACTAGTACTCTCTTTGACTTGTAACAGACTATTCCCACACTTCTACTTTTACTTAAGTACAAGATATGAGTACTTCTCCCACCTCTCGGGGTCATAGATTCACAAGCAAGTGGTTGCGTTATTCAATATCTGTTACACTTTTTATATTGGGTATTTAAGTAAACATTAGTCAATTTTATTTTGCCGAGAGTTTTCGATTTCTTTTCAATTGAGTCATTTTTTATTAGATCGCATTTTTCACTTGCACTGAATTTGTATTTCAATGCTATGCTACTTTGTACTTCTACTAGTACTCTCTTTGACTATTCCCACACTTCTAATTTTACTTAAGTACAAGCTATGAGTACTTCTCCCACCTCTCGGGGTCATAGATTAAACACTTCTGCTGCTGCTAATAATAATATTACTAACGCCTAACAACGCTAGCTTTAATCCGTGTAACGACGTGGCTAATTGTGTCACCGCCGTTTTAATCCCTGCTCATTAGCATATCTCGTCAATAGCGGTTCATTTGGCACAGCTGATCCAAACGGAGCATAAGTAATTCAACAGAATATCAAAAAGATGTAATCAGCATTCATATCATGTGTATATCTTTTGATAACTGGTAATAAATAATGAATGGGTGTTGAATGTATGAATGGCGTAGATCGAGTTGAGTCTGTATTTGTGTTTAAACAAACTACCAATTAAGCAATTAAGCCGTTTTATGGTAATTAACATAACATGATGAGTATTTAAGGAACACGATCTGACTAAGCATTGTTTTGAGATAGCCTTATAGGAAATGGTTTATTTTAGGTTTAGGCAGTTGTAGTAAATCCATGGCTATGAGAATAAACGAATATATTAGATTGTTGTGCACCCGTCCCTGCAATCAGCTATTAAGATTTGACCTACTACTAATTGATTAATTGAGCAGCTAAGTGCGTGGAGTTCCAGTGCGTAGCTCACTAACACGCTTTAAAGGTGCCTTGTCGTTGGTTGTAAACAAACAAACGTTTTGTTGACAGCCATTGTTATTCCCATTGTGTTTATCCTTGAGATCTAACACATGATGAATGATGTGTCCCCTTGTTGTCATGCGCGAGACAAATACAAAAAGGGCTTCTCTTTGTCTACATATACGAACAAGCTTGCACGATGTCCTTGAATCCCCTTAAGCCCCTCTCTCAGGATCATTTTGACCCTTCTCACAAACTTTTATGTGTCACCAGACCCCAATCACTTCTTCATAACCTACCTACAGTCCAATTGAGCCCACTGTAACCTCCTCGAGGACCCTGTGGACCCTCTTGGGTGTCATCAGACTCCACTTATATCCCCACTTCACAGTTAATTTAATTACAGTGAACACCTCAAATGTTAAATTCCCTTGAAGCTCTCTTAAAGACACTCAGGAGACCCCCCCCCCCTTAATTAGACACTGAAAAGAGTGTGACAGTCGGAGGCTACTGACTGTGTGTGTGTGTGTGTACATTTGGCCTCCATGTGTGCTTGTAAAGTGTGTGTAGGGAGTGTGTGGTCTCTCTCTGAACGTGTCGCTTGAAGTGGATTCATGTGTGAGAATTGGGGAGACGCTGCGTTCGTTATATAAAGGTGTTTTTATAATATAGAGAATTACTTTTTCTTTGTTTGGCGTTGACATAAATACGCTTTCATTTGAAGTGTTGATCCAAAAGCCTCAGATTTAAGTGTGTAGTCAGAAGTCATGATGAAAAATTACGTTGTTTGAAACTGAAAAGACGTTAAAAACAGATTCATAACTAAATCTAAATTAATTTACTCAATTTAACACGTAATATATACTTTAAAAAGATAGACATTTGTGTATTAATTATGTAGGCATCACAGCCATGCAGATATTGTGCTTAAATGTGGATCTAAAATGTAATTAATTATATATATACTGTTATTGATTTAATATCTTAATTAATTAATCTGCAGACTATTTTTAGATTTTTAGATTCATCCAGTAATTGTTTGGTCTAGAAAATGTCCATCGTAGTTTCTCAAAGTCCAAGAAGACGTCTTTAAATGTCTTGTTTTGTAAGTTCCAACCGAAAAACTATCACTTTTACACAAAAAGAACAGAAATGTTCATATTTAAGAAGCTAAAAACGGCATTTTCTGACATTTTTCATGACGGATGAAAATACAATCCGATGTGCAGAAGATGGAGAAAAACGGTCCGAGTCAAACTGGATTTTTACATTTGAGTGTATTTGCACATTTAATGTCTCCTCATTAATGACTCAAACTTGTTAGAGGAGAAAATATGTAGAAGGGAAGACGGTGGTTATCAGAAATTGCCCCAAATATTCAAAAAATGTGTTGATGAAAAGCAACTGAATGAGAGGAAAAAAGTTTGCACGCAATTTAATTTTCATTCATTTTTGCGTTTCAGTGAAACAATGTGCGAGGTGTCTGAACACAAACCATTTAATTAGCATTGTGTTGTTGTGAGTTAAATTACACATGAATAAAGCCTTAGTTATTTTCCTCCATGATGAGAGAGAGAGATTTTTTGGTGACATTTCCAAAGTGTTTCTGGTTTTAGTGGCGAAAAGCTCAGCCGTCATCACATCTGTTTTATGATGAAGGGATTAATGGTTAAATTAGCCGAGGCATGGTGGGATCTGAGATCAGCAGCACGGAGGTCTGCAATATGATTACACTGCTTTTTAATTGTATATCGTAGAAAGATATTGGACACTTTTAAGGCCGGCTGTTTATAAGGGGATGAAATGTAATTTGTTGGCCACCAAATTCTGCTTTTTAAGATGTTTTTTGACTTGAAATGGAAGTCTTATCTTGTTAATAATCGACACCAATTTGTAATGTTTTCATCGTCATAAAATATCGAAAGTGTAGCATGGGTTCAAAAGGCTGTAAGACATGTGAGTTGTTTACTTGTAGTTCATCTCATTTTTATTTGATTTCCGTGGGAACAGGAAGTGATTGTGTTCGAGAAGCGTCCCCATGTTCACTCTATGCTAAAATAGGCTAATCACAGAGAGAGAGATTACATTGATATATATCTTCTTGTGGGTTTTTAAGGCATTTTCTGTAAAGTTGTGACAGATACAACAAGCAAACAAACACACATGCTTTTTCATCTCAAGCCATGTTGTTTCACTAAACAGTTTTGTTGCCTTTTGTTTTCAATTTACCAGAAATTCTCCCAACAAGTATTTAAGAATACAGTTTAGTTTAGGGGAACAACATTTAAAGTTAGTTGGAATAAGTGCCCAATAACTTCCTAAAGTCTCTGCTTAAACACAGTAGATATATTTCCGTTATGAAGTGATGTCTTCTGTAATGCATTTCCCAGGGTTCTTACGGTCATTAAAAAGTCATGGAAATTCAAAATGCAAATTCCAGGCCCTGGGAAAGTTTTGGAAAACAATATTTTTCCCAAAGTTTTGGAAAAGTCATGGAAATGTAACTAAAGTTGCATCAAATATAATTTATATTTTATCTAACCGCCGACATAGTAATACTATAATGATAATAAATACTGTATCGTATAGTAATGAAACGTAAAATGGCTTTTAACTGTCGAGGTGTTTCGCTGGTGAGAGATTTGAGTTAGTAGCTGTAGAACCAATAGCCTATTTGATTTGTTTTAGATAGGTACAACATGTTTCATATGCAGACCTTATTTTCCTGTTCCATGTTAAAATAAACAATTTTCAGTGGCTGAGAAAGAGTCATTTTTTTGGTCATGGAAAATGAGGTAAAGGTCATGGAGAAGTCATTGAAAATCATTGGTGAAAAAGTGTATGAACCCTGCTTACCTTATACAGCAAAAACAGGTTAAAAACAGCAGGATACTTACACCACGTGTTCATCATGTAAAAAGGACATTATGCTGGTTCCTACAGTGACAACAAACCTGGGTTTAAACATGCGGCCCCCCCAGCTTGGAACAATGTGCAGAAGGAGCTGAATTCAGGTCCATCTTAAAGTGGACCTATCATGCTACATTTGAATAATATAGTGTAGGACCATACCTATATAAGGCATATTTATACTTTTTATTTTTCAAAATACCAAACAGATCATGCATTTTAGCCATTCCTCATTTCGCTCAATTTAACACTGTCTTTGCACGGGCTGATTCTGTGAGAACAGCACCATCTACAGGCCTGGCATATGTACTACAGCGTCTCCAGCGCTTTCGAACGGCAATGTCCGTCGTGGCTGTCTCCTCCTGATTGGTGGAGTTGGCCTAATAGCCGTAGCGCCACTTCTGTGACGGCATAGAAGTGTTCAAATCTGGATCAGTCTGTATCAGATCCGTTGCAGCCCCTTTTTAAGAGATTTGGGTATGGAGGAAAATAGAGAGGGTTGTGTTTTCTGACACTTGGTGAGTTCCCTGGAACACCGGGGACACATATTCATGTTTAAAAGACGTACAAGAGTGCATTTTGCATGATAGGTCCCCTTTAAAGGACAGAGAACACGACACCATTGGTAGATGTGAGTGCTCGTATATCCAAAAATCGTTTAAAAAGTTGCCAGTTTTTAATGATTTTTAATCGTTTGTTTTACTTCGCATATTGACTGGCTTTTATTTGTGTTTCACAGCTGTATTTTTCTGCCTGTCTTGTCTGTGTTTATACTTCGTTCAAGCTGCCCTTCTTGGCCAGCTCAATCTCAATGAGTCTTTTACCTGGTTAAAGAAAGGATATATATATTATTGAATTACTTAACACACATTTACGAAGGCTTTTCTTAAAAACAACAAATGCATCTTGACATTAATTCCACATGAATCATAAATGCAGTGCTTGTTGGTGTCCCTGCCTTCAGTAAACACAGTTTCTTCACATCTTTCATTAAAACACATCGTTTACACCGATGTCTCTAAACACATCGTCTGTATTTAGTCTGAGCGAGCGCCACTTGCTGACCTGTGATTGGTCCCAGATGAAATGACTGTGTTGTGGTCGTCCCGCCTCTTTTGTGCGTGAACAACAAAGAAGGAAGTGAACAAAGCGACCAGTAGTTGACGAAGCGCTCTATGAAAG
>CALSBZ010019499.1:636-14719 GCA_943591055.1 Gobionotothen gibberifrons
AACTCTGAGTTAGAGAGGTAACTTCAGGTTAACTCTGGGTTAGAGAGGTAACTTCAGGTTAACTCTGAGTCAGAGAGGTAACTTCAGGGTTAACTCTGGGTTAGAGAGGTAACTTCAGGGTAAACTCTGGGTTAGAGAGGTAACTTCAGGGTTAACTCTGGGTTAGAGAGGTAACTTCAGGGTTAACTCTGGGTTAGAGAGGTAACTTCAGGGTTAACTCTGGGTTAGAGAGGTAACTTGGAGCAGAGACATCTAGCCTGTAAAAGCGGCCAAAAGTGAGCGGTGAAGACCAGCTCGCTGCTGCACAAATGTCCTGGATGGAAACACCCTTGAACAAAGCCCAGGATGTAGCCAGTACACGAGTAGAATGAGCATGCAGGCCCGTTGGTGCCCAGGATACAAAGAGTTGGTCATTGCATCGAAACTCTTTTGACCTGTCCATATAGGTGCGCAAAGCACGAACTGGGCACAGCAAATTCGGCCGCTGTTCTTCAGAGGAACACAGCGGTGGAGGAAATGCCTCAAGGTCAATGGGGGTACATGAGCCAACCACCTTAGGTACAAAGGCAGGGTTGGGCTTCAGCAACACTCTCGTTTGCCCCGGGGCAAACTGAGTGCATGAAGGATGTACAGAGAGCGCGTGAATGTCACTGACTCGTCCGCAGCTCCATAAAATCAGTTTGCGTGCCAGCATGTGTAACTGGAGAGAACGCAAACCCCCTTGTCGGTTTATATACGATATTGTGGTCGTGTTGTCTGTCCTCACGAGGACATGATGTCCTCTGAGAAAAGGCAGAAAGTGTTTCAGGGTGAGGAACACCGCTAAAAGCTCCAGATAATTTATGTGTGACCATTGGAGGTCTCTGCTCCAGAGACCCCTCACAGGTCGACCTTCGTATATATCCCCCCAGCCCGTCAGACATGCGTCTGTGGTGACCACTTTCCGCGATAGGACAGCACCCATAGGTACGCCCCGTACTAGAAAAGTCGGGTGCAGCCAGTGGCGCAGTGCCATTACGCATTCCACAGTGACCAGCACTCTCCGCGTGCCATGACGCACGGGGTCCAGTCTGAGGGCAGCTACCCAGCGCTGAAATTCCCTCATGTGTAAGCGGCCCAGTCGTACCACCAGGACGGCTGACGCCATGAGTCCCAGTAACCGCAGACATGATCTGAAGAGAACATATTTGCGTGGCTGGAAATGAGCGAGGCAAGCCCTGAAGGCTTTCACTCTCTCCGCTGACAGACGGGCTGTAAATGGCACCGAATGTAGACGTAAGCCCAGGAAGAGTACAGTCTGGGCGTACAACATGCTCTTTTCTGTGTTTATTACGAAACCCAGGTCAAGCAGGTGTTTTACGAGGATATTCGTCTGCGTAATAGCCTCTTGCTCCGACTGTGCAAGAAGGAGCCAAAATAGGTTGCCAGGCGAATGCCCTGTTGCCTTAATGGGACATTGCTGCCTCTGTACATCGTACAATACACCCGTGGGCTGAGAGACAGACCGAAGGGAAGCACTCTGTACTCGTAACAGACACCCTGAAAGGCGAACCTCAGATATTTCCTGTGTGGATAATATACTGGGATGTGAAAATACGCGTCTTTCAGGTCGACTGATGTGAACCAATCGTTCTCATTCATAACACTCCGTTCGATGTCTCACTATGGGACATCTCACTTCATGTTACTCTGAGAACTGGGGTTACGTGAGTAACCTATAGTTTTGGCGCACGAGACGCAGCAGAGATGTGTGAGTGAGCATTCTGAATTTGTATTTTTTTTTTAAATACTTGTTCAGAGCCCTCAAATCTAGTATAGGCCGAATTCCGTTCCCTCCCTGTTTGGGAACGAGGACATATTTGGAATAAAAGCCGCTCTGACTCTGTTCGGAGGGTATTATAGATATAGCCTTCTTTTCTAGTAGTGAGAGAATCTCTTGCTCCAGAATATGGGCCGACTCTCCCCGGGCTTGCGAATGCACAATGCCCGCAAAGTGAGGGGGGGTGACAGCGAATTGGAGTCTGTAACCCGTGCTATTGTCTTGAAAACCCAAGCAGAATTTGTGAGCATCTTCCACCTTTTGCTTCTCAAAGCGAGTGGAGATGTCACTTCCCTGTCGTCTGCTCCCTGTGTCTTTAATTGTTGTGTTATGGGGACCTCTAGTGTCTGAACACGGTGGTATCCCTGGTTGACAACCTTGGTCGACACTGCGCATGCGCGCGACGATGATGCGTTCACAGACCTGCTCATCGTCCGCCTTCTGAGAGAGGCAACAGCCCTTTTCAGAAGTGGAGTAGACAGCTGACTGTTTATTGGTTTTATTGTTTTTCTTTTCATCATTTTTGACTGCGCCCTTGGCTTTAAGCCTGGAAACGACAGTGGAAAATGATTTATTAGAAAACAAGGATAATGACATGTGTTTGTGTGACTTGAACGAGCAGCAGAACCTGCTGTCTTTGACGTTAAGTCCATTTCCCTCATGGCGAGAACCTGAGGATGACGTTCTGACATCACTCGAGGCGGCGGGAAGATGGGGGCATGGTTGCACCCCTGAAACACATGAACATTGAACACGTGTGGAACATGTAACAACAAATATGCCCTCGGGGACAATTGGCATGTCCAAGACATCCTCTTTCTCCCGGTCCGGAAGGTTCGTCAGGTTAAGCCACCTGGCTCTCTCCTGTACCACCATCATCCCCAGCGATTTGCCCGTGGCTTGGACTGCACAGTGCTGCACACAGAGGCAAATGACCGTGATCGCTGTGATTTCGTCCCACACAGCAGGCTCTCCAAAGAGGAGGCTCCCTGGATTGGGGCCTTGCTGCTGAAAGGGCGGTCTCTCCACGAGACCGACACCTCGTCCAGCAGCTCTGGAAAGACTGGGAGAAGCTGCCTCGCCATCCTCGCGGCTTGGGGCAAGTTCTTCCCCTCATAGCGAGATCTGGAGGTCTCCTTGGCCACTTCAGGCCAGCGGATGTCCAGCCTGGACGCAGCGCGTTGGCACACGGCCTGCAAGTCCATACTGAGGCAGGGCGAAGCTGGTGCGCTTTCGCCTGGGGGCGCGGACATCGCCTCCGGCTTGACAGCCTGAGCAGATGGGACGAAGATGCTATCTTCGTGCTCATCTGAGTCGGATAAGAGGAACTCAGAGGTGTCCTCTTCATCCTCCTCCATGTAATCCAGCTCCAGGACATCCTCGGGTGGAACCACGGTGAGGTCCAGCCCAAGGCAGGACGAGCAGACCTGGTGTGAGTCCATGCTCGAAATCTTGAACCCGCAGCCTCCGAGCCGAGCCTCCGAGCCTCCGTCTCCTCTGGTGTGAGGGAGAGAAGGGTCCATCCTCGCTCCCCGGGGTGTCGGCGTGGAGGGACAAACTAGTAACAGGTATGTTACTGTTTGAAAGAAAAATCAAAACCTTACCGTTATTCCGAAAAGAAAAAACGGCGGGGCAGATTTTAATATTAACTGGTGTGTTAATATTTAATTTTGTCTTCTTGCGAAGCAAAAGTAGCCGGCAAGCGCCCGTCGACCGAAGGTTAGCTTGTGGTTCAGTCTGTGGACAGTTAAGCTAGCCCGGTTACTGATATTTTTGAGATGTGCTCCGAAGCGAGAAGAGGTGTTTGAATGACGCTGCGACGTAGCGCAAGCTACTTAAAGGGTGGGTGGATTCCCTGACGTAGACGTCAAGATCACCAGCCAATCAGGATTGGCGTAATGAGATTGATGCTTCTGTTTGCATACGCGTTGAGGCGCATCCCATAGTGAGACATCGAACGGAGTGTTATGAATGAGAACTAATTTCTCCTCCGTTTTTAGGAATATAGAAAATGAACTGCGGTATGTCACTCCCAGCTTGCTGACGCTTCCACCTCGGCTTCAAAAGTTCAACATTGCTCAACTTTTGAATCCTGAAAATCCTGAAAATCTTCGCTTTGCTTCCCAGAATGCAGTTCGGTGGTAAGCGAGGCAAAGTGACGTCACCCCATTCAAAGTCAATGGGGAGAATTTTTTCAGAAACGTTGGAAGATTTTTTTAACGCTGCTGTGTGGACGGGGCGTTACAGCCGGAGACTCGCAACGGCGGTGGACTTTCACAGCACCGCTGCACCGGACCTGCTGGAGCCACCAGAGCCTCGCAACGGCGGGTGTTTGCGGCGGCTAGTGGATCGCCGGAGCATATGTGTGCTGGACCTGTATTTGACAGGAAAGGAGTGAGCAGAGGGTAGAATTGTCGATTCTTGTTCTGTTTTCTGTGACAATCTTCCTCACCCTCTCAGACTTTCAGTTGCGTGCGCTACTAAAGAGACGTGTTACCATGGAAACCAAACAATGGTGTAGCTGCATTAAAGTCAGAGTGGAAACAGTCCTGAGTAAATCTGATTTTGTCAGAAATAGGGAGAAATATGACCCCGGGAGGAAACCGGGAGAGGGCAATGAAAACGGGAGTCTCCCGCGAAAATCGGGAGGGTTGGCAAGTATGAGCGGCACCTCACCACTTCATAAGGAGTTTAACCGTGACACTTTTCGAAATCCCGTTTGTGTCCCCCTACTTTACAAATAGGCCTATGTTTATTATTATCTTTCAACGCAAGCCATCATCGCCACGGAGGAGCACAGCCTCTGTGAGCAAGCGAGACAGAGAGAGATAGAGAGAGAGAGAGCTAGAGAGAACCTAGTTGTACAAAATAAAGTAAGAAATCATTCCAATGTGTTCTATAGGACAGTAAACAGTTTAAAAGGGGAGTGATTAGTAAAATATGCATAAATAGAAAGAAAGGATGCTAACTAGGTAACATAAGATAAGAATACACAAGTTTGAATGATTAGTTATTGGTTGTGATCATATTCTAAAGATGTTTGGATTATTGAAAAGTATACAGCTCCCTTTCATATGAGTGTTGAGAGCTGTATCCATAAATTCATTTTGTGCTCAAAGTGCTCCAGATTGATGCATTTAACTTCAACATTTAAAAAAAAATCATACATTTTCTTTTCACTGAAAACGGGTCCCACAGACCCAAACAGCACACAAAGGTTAAAGGTAAGCATATACTAATGTTAAAATGTGCTAAATATATATAAAAGAGCCTTCTTTCCACCTTTCTTAAGCTCTTTTCTGTTATTTGGTTTTAGCGCCTGGCCGACACGCTCACACATCACTCAGAGACATCTGCTTTGTTTTTGGTACATTTATTTCCAAGTTATCGTTCCATGTATTCACTGTTCGCTCTCTTCTTTAAAAACACAAATGAAGGTATCTTACCAGACGATGTTGAACAGTTTTCGTCACTTAAATAAACAAATCGTAACTTCTCTGCAGTGCAGTGCAGCGGTCAAAAAAACGTGTGGCTTCACAACCAAACTAGAACCCAGAGTATAATCAGCAGGACTCTTTTAACCAGCTGAGGCAATCACAGCACCAATCAGCCGCCCCGCCCAACCGTGGCTGCTGATCCCGATCAACTGACGCCACTCAATTATACTCCGTTACATACATTAAATGATTAAATAATCAAAAATAATAAATCAACGTTTTGGCTCCTACACTCCGGCCCCTAATTGTTATGGAATCACACATGACAATTACTAATAAACATAAAATGGAGGGCCAATACAAAACATTTGTTTGTTAATAATAACTATAATTCATATAAAGTCCACAGCAATATAGTGTCCATCTTCGGGGCTTCTGACCCTTTGTGGGGTGAATGTGTAATAACACATGAGTCCGTGTGTGTAAATGTGCTTGTGTGGTGCAAGAGGGGAAGGGGGCTAGAGCTCGTTTTGGGACTCGACCAGCAGTACCAGCTTCGTGATCAATCAATCAATCAATCAATAGGATACGGCTGTAATAGGCCTAAGGCCTTTTAGTCGCTCATAAATAAATAAGATCACTGATTCTTTATTTACTATGGATGCTGGCAACAGTCACATAGTCCAAAGTGAAGGTGATGTTTGACCAGTAATGGTCGAGGCGGGATTTGAGACAGTTTACCGTCTTGGATGTGACAACGCTTTCTGGCAGATCATTCCACAAGTCAACCACACGCAGGCTGAAGAAGCTGCGGCGGATAGCCAGTCTTGAGTACTGTTTCTTCAACTTGAGGCAGTGTCCACGAGTCCTGGTGTTATAATCCCGTTGTAGTGAGCATGATGTTTTGTAGATGTTGTGGAGATATTTGAAAACTTCGATCATATATCCCCTCGCCCTTCTATAATACATACTCGGGATTTTAAGACTTTGCAGTCGTTCTTGATGGTAGGCCCTTTAGTTCTGGAACCAGCTTCGTTGCCCTTCTCTGTATTTTCTCGATGAGCTCAGCATCCTTTTTGTACATGGGGGACCAAGCGACATTCCCATACTCGAGGAGTGGCCGTACAAGAGAGGTGTATAAACTACGTACTACGTCAGAGTCCAAATAAGTGTATGATCTGCGGATCATTGCTAGGATACCATTCGCTTTGTTACTTGCCCGACGGATATGGTCACTAAATGTCAGGGTATTATCAACATTCACACCAAGGTCCTTTTCATTCTGAGTCTCGGATAGGTTTATAGTGTTTGAATTTTCACCCATATTATACTCATATTTTGGGTTCAGAAAACCTAAGTGCATTACTTTGCACTTTGCTGCATTGAATTTGAGCTGCCAACACTCGGACCATCTTTGCATTTCTCCGAGATCTGACTGGAGTTTTTCTGCATCCTCTTTACACTTCATTTCCTTGAAGACTTTAGTATCATCTGCAAACATCACGACCATGGAGCTCACATTATCGGGTAGGTCGTTGATATAGAGGACAAACAGTGCAGGACCCAGGACACTACCTTGTGGAATTCCACTGAGAACTGGGCACCATCCAGATGGTTTCCCGTTAACAAAGACTCTCTGTTGCCTGTTTTTGAGAAAGTCTGAGATCCAGGTGAGTATGTCTCCACGGATACCATACCCATAGAGCTTCTTCAGCAATCTTTTGTGAGGTACAGTATCAAATGCTTTCTGGAAATCCAAATAAATGGCATCGAGACTTCCTCTTTCGTCAAGGGTACGAGACCATATGTCAAGGCAGGCCAGGAGCTGGGTTGAACAGGATCTGCCCTGGACGAAGCCGTGTTGGCGGTCTGATAAATGGTGATTTAGTGATGGGTCGGAGTGTGCTGGTTTTTGTCTGTACTTCCACTTGTCGTACAAAACCTCTCGAGTCTGGCAAGACTTGCGTTATTCGTCCCATGAGCCAGGAATTTCTTGGATCGTTTTCGTCGACGATAAGGACAATGTCCCCGGTTGCGAAATTCCTCCTTTTCCTGTTCCACTTTTGCCTTATTTGGAGTTCCGGTAGGTATTCTTTGGTCCATCGCTTCCAAAATAAGTTGGCCATGTACTGAATTTGGCGCCATCTTCTCTTCCCGTGGCAGTCGCTCGGATTGAAGACACCAGGCGGAAGAAATGGTTTTGATTTGAGCAGCAGAAGGTTCTAAATCTCCAGGGTCGTTGGAAACAGTCGTTATAGGTCGATCATTTATGATCGCCTCTACTTCACAGAAAAGTGTGGCAAGTCCTTCCTCGTCAAGCTTTTGTTCTTGCGTGAGGGCACTGAGAATGCGCCTGACGGTTCTGATTTGTCTTTCCCAGATTCCTCCGTGGTGGGAGCCTGCTGGTGGGTTAAATATCCAGTTTATTTCCTCTTTAAGAAGCTTGTTCTGAATTTGTGTGTGGTTTAACTCTTGTATTGCTTCTTTTAGTTCACGTTCAGCTCTAACCAAGTTGGTTCCGTTGTCTGACCTCATGACCTTGACAGGGCCTCTTCTTGCAATGAATCTCCTGATGGCATTAATGCAAGAGTCAGAGTTGAGACTGTGCGCAAGTTCAAGGTGAACTGCTCTGATGTTTAGACAGGTAAAAATTACACCGTATCTTTTAACTGTGGCTCTTCTCTGTTTCAACTCAAATGGGCCAAAGAAATCCACACCCACGTTTGTGAAGGGTGGGTCATCAGGGATAACTCTTTCTTCCGGTAAGTCTGCCATGAATTGCTGACTTTTTACACCACTGAGTTTCCTGCAGGTTACACATTTAGAGAGGACTTTTCGGATGACAGAATTTCCTCCAGGAATCCAATATTTCTGCCTTAAACGTGACAGAGAATGAGTCCTTCCACTGTGCCCTATGTTCTCATGGACATGTCTGATGAGGAGTTGAGTCACATGATTGTTTGCAGGTAAGATAATTGGGCTTTTGGCTTCGGCTGGCATTGCGGATTTCGCTAACCTTCCGCCAACTTTTACCAAGTTGTTCTGAAAAATGGGTGCTAGTTTGTGAAGATGACTGCTCCTTTTTACTGCAAGTCCTTTCTTTAGCACAGTTATCTCATCCTTAAATGAAGCGGACTGACAAAACTGAATTATGGCAGCTTCCGCTTCCTCCAAGTTTTCAACAGTGAGAGGTCCTTTTTCATGTTTTGCTCTCTTTTCCTTCAAATTCATTTTTGCCCTCGCCATCAGAGCAGATTTTATGCGTAGCATCCAGGCCACCGCTTTTTTCAGGCGATGCCAGTGGGAATAGTAAGTGAGCAACTTGTTCACTGTAACAGAGCTTTCTTCCATGGGGGTGACACTTACTGCAAAAACTTTCACTTCGGGGTCGCTGGCTGTTAGAGTCAAATCTGGAGATTTAGGCCATTGATGCTCAGGGAGACTGAGGAACTCTGGTCCCCTTAACCAGGTTTCATCTCTCAGAAAGCGACTTACAGAGATTCCCCTTGAAACACAGTCAGCTGGATTCAGGCAACCATTAACATACCTCCATTGGGAAGTCTCTGAAGCAGATCGAATGACTGTGACTCTGTTGGCGACGAAGGTGTGGAACCTTGTTGTTTCATTTTGTATGTACTTCAGCACAGACGTGCTGTCAGTCCAAAACACGGATGGCTGGAGTTTAAGCTCTAACTCTTCCTGCAACATTCGGTCCATCCGGACAGCTACAGTGGCAGCGGTAAGCTCCATCCTTGGGATGGTCACAGGTTTGAGTGGAACTACTCTGGCCTTACCCATGATAAAGGAACAATGAACTGCATTTGCTTTGTTCATTAGGCGAAGGTAAGACACCGTTCCATAACCACTTTCATTAGCATCTCCAAAGTGGTGAAGCTGAGCTGAGACTGGATCTCCAAAGTTGAGTGGTGTGATGCATCTTTTGACTTTGAAGTCTCTCAGTAACTGCAAGTGGTGTAGCCAGCTCAACCACTGTTCCTTACATTCTTCGGGAATATTTTCGTCCCATCCTAGCCTTATTCCTGTCAATGTCTTCTGTTGTTTCCATCTTGTATATCACAAGCTTTAGCCCTCCAGTTTTCTCTCAGCTTATATGGGAGGGAACAGCTCGCATGTTGATTGGGTGATCCATTTCCTCCATGTATTCCACACTATCCATTGTATTGAGACATCCATTAAGAAACACGGCAAAGGTTTTTAAAGATTGTGGATCCTCAGGTTTAATAGATGGCCAATTGAGAGCCTTGTCGATGTAGGCTGTCGCGATAAGATAATCATCTCCATAATGATGCTTCAACAACCTTTTCGCTTCCGTGTATCCTTTGTCAGATTGCATATATTGGCAACTGCGCACAAGCTCTCTTGGTTGGCCAATAGTGCATTGCTCCAAAAAGTAAAGCCTGTCCTTACTGATGTCTGTTTTCTCTTCAATACCATGCTCAAATGCTCTTATGAAGGACCGATAATCCAAAGGGCTTCCGTTGAAGGTAGGAATGTTGAGCGGGGGTAATGAAGAAAGTTTCTGTTGCTTTAACATTGTTTCTGTTATTATGGTCTGTTTTTCCATGATGCTTATTAAGCTGTTCATATTGCCCTCTCCCGTGCTAGAAGACGTGCTAGCTGACGTTGAACTTTCGGAACGTTGTGGTATGAATTGTGTTTCACTATTAACGACATTTGCAGTTTTATTGATGTTTGGTTTATGCTTGTTGACATTCAAATGAGCATTGTCTTGCAAATGCCGTACTCACAAACTGCGAGTTATCCAAATATTCATTCATTCCGTCTCCTGCTTGGTACATGCCTGAATCCTCCATTCCTTTGATTACACTTAATTTTGCAGTGTTTGCTGCAATATCTTTTTCAAGTTCCAGTTTTTCCTTTCTTGCCTTCAAACCAGCTTCCTCCCTTTCCAGTGCTTGCTTCTGAGTTAGCCTAGCAGCTCGTGCTAACAATTCTGCATTTCGACTTTCCAATTTTATTTTAGCAGATGTGATAGAAGACCGAGAAGATTTCCTTGAACTTTGTGAATGCCAAAGCCCCTCTCACCTGTGGGGTTCCCCAAGGCTCGATTCTGGGCCCCATCCTGTTTTTACTTTACATGCTTCCCCTGGGTTCAATCCTCACAAAACACAATGTCCCCTTCCATTGTTATGCAGATGATGTGCAAATCTATCTACCTCTCAATTCCCATGAAAACTCTTTACAGCTACTGATGGACTGCTTGACAGAGGTCAAATCCTGGCTGAGCCAACATTTCCTCAACCTCAACGAGAGTAAGACTGAGGTCATCTTTTTTGGACCTCAATCTCCAGCCTCCCCAGTTGATACTCTGGGCTCCCTCAAAAAAAACATCCTCCCCTCTGTCAAGAACCTTGGAGTGACCTTCGATAGCACTTTTAAATTTGATAAGCAGGTCAGCAGCGTAGTTCAAACCTGCTTTTTTAAAATACGACTATTGGCTAAGACCAAGTCGTTTTTATCTTTTAAAGACTTGGAAAGGGTTATCAACGCCTTCGTAACCACAAGGTTGGATTACTGTAACGGTCTGTATGTGGGTATGGACCAGGCCTCAATTAGACGCCTGCAGCTAGTGCAGAACGCCGCTGCACGTCTTCTTACGGGCCACAAAAAGCGTGACCACATCACCCCAATTCTGGCCTCACTGCACTGGCTTCCAATTCGGTTCCGAATTGATTTTAAACTCCTTTTATTTGTTTTTAAAGCACTAAATGGCGCTTTCACACTGCAGGCTTGGTTTGGTTTGGTTTGGTTTGGTTTGGCTTGGTTTGGTTAGGCCTTATTAGGCCTGGCTCACTTTAATGCTGCGCTCACATTACAGTTTAGAAGCTGGGGCAGTTACTATAGTAACGCAGTGTAGGCGGAGCCGTGACGTCATCTACAACGAGCACCCCAGAAAAACAACATCAGCTGTTAGCTGTTAGCACTCAAGCTCACAGCTCCTCATATCTGTTAAGAAACTAGACAAAAGTTATAAACAAGTACAAACCACAGACTGTCTGTGTCATGGTGAATACAGTCGCTGGCTTATTTATGTCTGTATAGGCCGTTGTGAGTGTGTACGGTCGGAGCATATATTGCGTCTCCCGATTTTCTCAGAAAAACTTCCGGAGAAAACCCACAGTTTAAGGGGGAAATGGGAGAACACCTCAGGGAGAGCAACAGAGGAGGGATCCCTCTCCCAGGACGGACAGACGTGCAATAGATGCCGTGCGTAAATCGAAGAGATAATATATTTTACAGCGTAGGTAGACCGAATGTTTGGAAATGCATGTGTCTGTAATAAGAAGATGCATCACGCATTTTAAAAGGTTCTTCGCCTGCCGTCTGTCTGCAGACTCAAAGCATTAATTCATGATTTGTACTAACCGGTATCAGTATGTTGTTACTTCGGCATCATTTTGAAACGTGTATTACAATTAAATCACGGTCAAATATGTTTAGCATATTCCGCCCGGTTGTTGGCCCCGCTTGTTGGCCTCGATAGAACCACAAATTTGTCGGGCCAGAAAAAAGACGAAAAAGTACACCCGGGGCGGAACTAGGCCTAGTGTGAGCGCAACCACAAACAGGCCCTGCACGGTTCGGCACGCTTAAAGCGAGCTCCGCGCTGCAGTGTGAATGCGCCATAAATGGGCTGGCTCCGGCCTATATAGCTGAACTCCTCCAGCGCTACACCCCAACCAGAGCCTTACGGTCTGCTGACCAGCTGCTGCTGGTAGTGCCTAAGACCAGGCTCAAAACCCGAGGGCACCAAGCCTTCGCAGCAGCTGGCCCCAGGCTCTGGAACACTCTGCCCCTCCATGTGAGGTCGGCCCAGACCCTGGGGGTTTTAAATCAACTCTTAAAACTCACTTCTTCTCTCTGGCCTTCTAGTCAGAGCGGAGCACGACTCCTGATATTTCCCTGTGTGTTATTTTGTATTTGTGCTGTTGTATTTGTTGTAAAGTGTTTTTATTGTAAAGCATTTTTATTGTATGTACAGCACTTTGGGCTCGACCAAAAATCGTTTTTAAATGTGCTCTATAAATAAAAATTAATTTGATTTGAATAAACACTCTTTACGTTTGAAATACTGTCCTGAGGTGCAACACTCTTATGTCCTTTTGTTTTGGTCCGGACCACATTGGACACAGGAGCATCAGCGTTCCAGTTTAAAACCTCCTGAGTAAACTCTTCCAAGGCAGCCGCTTTGGGGTTGTACCATTCATCCTGATCCATTTCTTTCTCCTCCTCTGTGGACATTAAAGCTTGAACAGAATCAGCTAACAGGTTATGGGCCCAGATACAATGAATCATTCTACAGTTCGAAGCGCACGTGCGATAACAAGGCGAGAAGATTGCCTGTTAGCACGGTTAGCATAGGAGTAGCTAGTTAGCCACGTGTTAAGCTAGTTTAGCATCGGGAGAACCGAGGCAAGCTAAAGCTAAGCTAACAAGGTGAGCTGCGACTACTGTGTTAATTGGTTAGTGCTGTACCACATGATTGTGATGTCACTACCAGGGGTATAAGACCGTTGGAAGTCACGCCCCTTCTCTCTCTGTCCTCAAGTCTCTTGAGATGTGTTCCTATAATAAATAACGCCGTGACTAACAGCTGGGAACAGATCAAGGGGTAGACCTAGGACCAGGTGGAGGGTGTGGTGTTAGCTGTTATGCTTTTATTGTGATAGAGCTAACAGGATGTATGAGACCGGATGTGGACACGACTGGTCATGCTACTAGCAAATGACATGGAGAGTACAAGCCTGAATAAAGTAACCACCATGCTCTAAACCGTCTGTATTACTTTACGCATACCACGACATGGTGTCAGAACGAGGGCAGCGGTAAAGAGCTAGGTTGAAGTTGGAAAGAGAGTTGTGGAAAGTTAACGTCTGCGAGCGGCGAGATGTTAGACGACGACGGAGCTGCAGCCGCACCGGCTGCACAGCCTCCACAATGTTGGAGCAAAACCACCTGTGGCGGGCCTCTCCCCACCTGTGCTCCGCGCCGTTCGTTGGATGAGACTGGTCAGATTTAATAAAGAAGGAGTTCAAACACCGGAATAAAAGTTATAACAATAATCTGATTTAATGGTAAAAAACACAATACAAGTTACAGAGTACCGTGGGTCTTTACTCCGGGCCCCCAGTTCCACTGCCGTGCGATACAGATATCGGGACCGGCCAGTCCGAACCAGAGGCCTTTTGCATGACAAAACATTCAGTTTACATAGACATGTTTGGGGGCGGAGTTGTATCGGTTCTTCCGCCCCATCTTACTCCTAAGCGAATCAGAGAGTTCGTGGGGAGGAGCGGAGTCGGCGCTTCCGAGACAGAGCGTCCTTGATGAAGGGATACTTTTTGGAGAACATAACAATCGTTATCTCTGCCCCTGTATTCACTCCTTTACTTTCCCAGACAATCAAACATTGTACACAGATATATTGACACAGATATATGGGTGCTTTGAGATTGTATGGACCCCAAAATGAATCTTCAAAGAATATGTGTGTGTGTGCTAGATGTCTAAGTCAGCATGTAAGTGGGGATGTGTGTGTGTGAGCTGATTATAATATGTGTGTGTGTGTGTGTTTCTCTCCTGACTGTTATCTTACAATGCTCTCATAGGGAGGGCATCCTCCCGGTACGACCTTGGCAGGATGTTCCCGTGTGGTACGACAGGGCGAGGAGTGTGCACAGAGGCGAATGTGTGTGTGTGTGTGTGTGTGTCAGAGGCATAAAACAAAAAGGATTATATATATGATTACTTGAAAACAGTTCAGAATAATGCATGTTTACTTTAA